>PITA01010007.1:0-74251 GCA_004023965.1 Spilogale gracilis
AATGGGAGAAGATATTTGCAAATGACACTACAGACAAAGGGCTGGTATCCAAGATCTATAAAGAACTACTCAAACTCAACACCCAAAAAGAAGATGAACACATCAAAAAATGGGCAAGAGACATGAAGAGGCACTTCTCCGTAGAAGATATACAAACAGCCAACAGACACATGAAAAAATGTTCAGCGTCACTAGCTATTAGGGAAATTCAAATAAAACCACTCTAAGATACCACCTTACACCAGTCAGAATGGCCAAAATTAACAAGACAGAAAACAACAAGTGTTGGAGAGGCTGCGGAGAAAGGGGAACCCTCTTACACTCTTGGTGGGAATGTAAACTGGTGCAGCCGCTTTGGAAAACAGTGTGGAGATTCCTTTAAAAATTAAAGGTAGAGCTACCCTATGACCCTGCAATTGCACTACTGGGCATTTACCCCGAAGATACAGATGTAGTGAAAAGAAGGGCCATATGCACCCCAATGTTCATCGCAGCAATGGCCACAATCGCCAAACTGTGGAAAGAGCCAAGGTGCCCATCAACAGATGAATGGATAAAGAAGATGTGGTACATATATAACAATGGAATACTATGCCCCCGTCAGAAAGGATGAATATCCAACTTTTGTAGCAACATGGACTGGACTGGAAGAGATTATGCTGAGTGAAATAAGCCAAGATGAGAAAGTCAAGTATCTCATGGTTTCACTAACTTGCGGTGCATGAGGGGCAAACTGGAGGACAGTGGGAGAAGGAAAGCAAATGGGAACTAGGGTAATCTAGGGAGGGAAACGAAACAACAGAGACTTTGGACACAGAAACAAACTGAGGGACTTGGAGGGAGGGGGGTGGAGGAATGGGAGAGCCTGGTGGTGGGTACTGGGGACACCTAAAGAGTGGAGCACTGGGTGTGGGGAATGGGGAATGATTCTTGAAACACTGGAAAAAAAAAACTTTAGTAACAATAAAAAAAAAAAGTAATGCTTACAATATGTTGTAGTCTATTAACTATATTAGCATTATCCCTATATAAACAATGTGCAGAATCTAATTTTAAATACGTTTTATTGCTAAAAAATTCTAACCATCATCTGAGGTTTTAGTGAGTCATTAGCATTGATTACAGATGACTACCATAATAATAGTAATAATATAATAATAATGAAAAAGTGTGAAATATTGTGAGAATTACCAAAATATGACACAAAGACACAAAGAAAGCAAATGCTTTGGAAAACTGACTTGCTCCATACAGGGTTATCATAAACCATCAATCTGTAAAAATACAATAAAGTGAAGCACAAAAATTAAGGTCTGCCTCTACCCTTTTTGAATAGTTGTCTGGATGTGTAATTGAATAGAAATTTGGTACTGTTTTATTCTCTTGATATTGGTAATATTTACATCCTTGTAGCTGAAGTAGATATCCAAAAGTAGAAAGCTTTCTAAGTTTCATTTGCCCTGACTTTCCAGTAAACATAAATTTAATTAACAGTGTTAGTGTCTTCTGTCAGACTCAAGTAGTACCGACAGGAGATTTGATTGTAAAGAACAACTTGTTATTGATATGCTACTGTGACAAAGGCACTGTAAAATACTGTACACATTTACTATGAACCCTGAACCCAGTGGAAGAACTACAGTATCACACTTTTGTGAGAGCTGCATTCCATGACTGTGTGTACTCCTCTTGGTGACTTAACCAACTGGCAAGTACTCTCAACAGCAGCTCCAAGAAAGGACAGGGTTCTCCTAAAACCAAACAGCACTGTCTTGCACTGGGACCAAAGCATCTTGCTACTACTGAAAGTATATAGAGAAAAAAAAAAAAATTACTGCTTAGAAATCTCAGGTCTTATTCCACACTTAATGTCTTGATCTTTGTAAAGTATGTAAGAGCAGAGTCAAAACTAAGAAATAATATTAGATTTCATTTATTCCTCCTCTAGAACTAAAGACAAATCCTGAGTTAAATAAATAATTTCCATTTGGTATTATATTAACAAAAACTTCATGATTAACTTACTGTGATACTGAATAATAGTAAGTGGAAAAAAACTGATGAGGAGTCTACTCTTTTCCAACTTGATTTGATTAGTAAATAACAACACGTAGGTATAAGAGATCCCTTTCCAAGAACTGATCACAAGATGTTGTTGTAAAATCAGACCATGAAATAGCAAATACCACTTAGCTTAAGTGCAGTAATCTATTTTGTCACAGAATACATCAAATATATAGACTCTTTAAGTGGAAATATCTTTGGTTTTAGTTTTGGCAGAGACCCAAAGACAGTAGGCACCCCCTCTTCCCATATTCCAGGATGGTGTGCCAGACCCCCCAGGTGGGCCTGGAAAGGAGTTGACCGAAGACTAATGTTGTCATCCCAGATTACAACCCAACTTCAACCCCTAAAAGAAATTAGAGAGACCAAGGAAAGAGTAAATGATATAATTCTTTTGAAAAACTGTGACAATTATTTTACATTTATTTAAAAGATAAGGGTCTAACGTAACACATATCATCAGATTAGAGAGGCGGTAAGGCCACATATGGGAAACAGGGCATAATTGTTTTAGGTTCTTCCAAAGAAATCTAGTGGCAAGAGAAAGGATAACTTCATAGGCAAAGGCTTATTCAGGTCTACTCACTCACTACTAGTGGGCAGAGACTATTGGAATCCAATCTGCCAAGAAGGGGATGGTACAGGAGGAAAGCCTACACTGTAAAGCCCACATCTGCCCAAGAAAAAAAGAGTGAGTTTAGACTCAGGCCCAACAAGAAAGTGCCAGATCCAACTTGCAGTCAGAAGGTTAAATGAGAATTTGCTGACCAGTTGTCTCTTATTACTCCCCACCATGTTTGATGCTGGTTATGTAAGTACTACAATAAGCAAGCTAGGAAGAAGGGTATGAGCTGATTTGAAGAGATAAAATGATCTG
The DNA here is from genome assembly GCA_004023965.1 of Spilogale gracilis. NCBI lineage: Eukaryota > Metazoa > Chordata > Mammalia > Carnivora > Mephitidae > Spilogale > Spilogale gracilis. Next base: position 2,942 of record PITA01010007.1, read on the forward strand.
ATCATTTTTCCCTTTCCCAGGGCAGTCAGTCCTGTTGCCTGAAGCTGGCTCAAACTGGGAAAGGGTTTAATAAATAAAAGTTAGAATATAATAAATTTGGGTGCCTGGGTGGCTCAGTGGGTTAAAGCCTCTGCCTTCAGCTCAGGTCATGATCCCAGGGTCCCGGGATAGAGACCTGCATCAGGCTCTCTTCTTGGTGGGGAGCCTGCTTCCTTCTCTCTGCCTGCCTCTCTACCTACTTGTGATCTCTCTCTCTGTCAAATAAATAAATAAAATATTAAAAAATAATATAATAAAGTTATAAAGATTTTGTAATATATTCAACATAAATTGAATACAAGTTAGAATATTGATATTTTAAAATATTTAAATAAATAAGTTAGAATATTGATAAAATAGAATATTGATAAAAATAGAATAATTAAAAAGTTAGAATATTGATAATTACACAGAACTAGATATTATTATTAAACAGACTATTCTGTTTGTTTAAATTCTTAAAGTGACTAGAGAAGTTTTTTATTACCTGAGAGTGATGAGTATGTTATGCTCGGTACTAAGATTATATCCACAGCCAGAGAAAGAATAAGACACACAGAGTGGGTCCTATTGGACAATGAATATCTGGGCACCTGGGTGTGCTCATTGCTACTGGAATGACATTGCTTCTATTGAATAAAGAAATAAATATGAGTTAATACTAATATTTCCAATTCCATGCTCCAATTCATGCTAATATTTCTATGTTCCAAAATTAGAGATAGGATTTTTCATGTCTTCCTGAATTTATAATTGTATCTTTTTTAAACTGAAAGAAGATAGCTCTAGTAACATAAAATATCTATTTGATTTTTCCTAGATTTTATGTAAAATAATTTCAAATAAAAATCCCACAGTTACTACAAATAAGAAAAGTCCTGAAAATCCAGTTATATTTCCTTCCTTCCTTCCTCTCCCTCCCTCCCTCCTTTTCTTTCTTTCTTTCTTTCTTTCTTTCTTTCTTTCTTTCTTTCTTTCTTTCTCTCTCTCTTTCTCTCTTTCTCTCTCTTTTATCTCTACACCCAATGTGGAACTTGAACTCTCAGCCCTGAGATCAGGAGTCACATGTTCCAATGACTGAGCCAGCCAGGTGTCTCTAAATTGCAGTTATTTTCAAGTATAGAATATATCCAACTAAGATCATGCAAAATACTATACCCAAAAATCCCTTTAAATAATTTTCTACGCTTATTTTATATTTAAATATACATGTGTTTCCATTTTTTCATAGTTTTGAGGTTTTTCTTCTCCATTTTTATTTAACTTTAGTGATTATTTTTAATATACAGAAATGTACATTTTAATGTGGCTTTGATTTGAATTTCCCTGAGAGCTAATGATGACAAACATTCATTTTTTTATGTGTCTGTTAGCCGCATGGAGAAGTGTCTGTTCATGTCTCTAGGCCATTTTTTGATGTGATCGTCTTTTTGTTGTTGAGTTTGAGGAGTTCTTTATAGATCTTGGATATCAGCCCTTTGTCTGTAGTGTCATTTGCAAATATCTTCTCCCATTCTGTGGGTTGCCTCTTTGTTTTGCTGACTGTTTCCTTTGCTGTACAGAAGCTTTTTATTTTGATGAAGTCCCAGAAGTTCATTTTCGCTTTTGTCTCCTTTGCCTTTGGAGACGTGTCTTGAAAGAAGTTGCTGTGGCCGATGTCAAAGAGGTTACTGCCTATGCTCTCCTTTAGGATTTGATAGATTCCTGCCTCATGTTGAGATCTTTCATCAATTTCGAGTTTATCTTCGTATATGGTTGAGAATGGTCAAGTTTCATTCTTCTATACATAGTTGTCCAATTTTCCCAGCACCATTTATCGAAGAGACTGTCTTTTTTCCACTGGATATTTTTTCCTGTTTTGTCAAAAATTATTTGACCACAGAGTTGAGGGTCCATATCTGGGCTCTCTAGTCTGTTCCATTGGTCTATGTGTCTGTTTTTGTGCCTTTACCATTCTGTCTTAGTGAGCAAAGCTTTGTAATAAAACTTGAAATCAGGTAAGGTGATGCCCCCAGTTTTGTTTTTCTTTTTCAACATTTCCTTAGCAATTTGGAGTCTTTTCTGGTTCCATATAAATTTTAGGATTGTTGTAGCAATTTGAAAAATGTTCGTGGAATTTTGATTGGGATGGCAATGAAAGAATAGATTGCTCTGGGCAGTATAGACATTTTAGCAATGTTTATTCTTCTGACCCATGAGCATGGAATTCTTTTCCATCTTTTTGTGTCATCTTCAATTTCTTTCATGAGTGTTCTGTAGTTCCTCCTTACATCAGTCAGAATGGCCAAAATTAGCAGGACATGAAACAACAAGTGTTGGAGAGGCTTTGGAGAAAGTGGAACGCTCTTACACTGTTGGTGGGACTGAAAGTTGGTGCAGCCACTTTGGAAAGCAATGTAGAGACTTCTTAAAAAATTAAAAATAGAGCTACACTGTGGCCCTGCAATTGCACTACTGAGTATTTATCCCAAAGATACAGATGTAGTGAAAAGAAGGACCATATGTACCCCAATGTTTATAGCAGCAATGGCCATGATTGCCAAGCTGTGGAAAAAGCCAAGATGCCCTTCAACAGACGAATGGATAAAAAAGATATGGTCCATATTTACAATGGAATATTATGCCTCCATCAGAAAGGATGAATGCCCAATTTATGAGATTAGGAGATTATGATGCGTGAAATAAGCCAAGTAGAGAAAGTCAAGTATCATATGGTTTCACTTACTTGTGTAGCATAAGGAGTATCATGGAGGACAGTGGGAGAAGGAAAGGAAGGGTGAACTGGGGTAAATTAGAGGGGGAGATGAAGCATTAGAGACTTTGGACTATGAAACATGAACTGAGGGTTTTGGAAGGGCGGGGATGGATACATAAAAATTCCAATGGAAATCAAATGTCTAAAAGAACAAATATCCAAAAAATAATCAGAGAAAGCTTTTATGGACTCCCCCTCTCCACAAAATAACTAATCTCTGGTAGTTTCTGGGAATTCTTCCAAATATCTAAAAATTTAAAAAGTATTGTTTCTACTTAACTATTTTTGTGAAATGTAGTATAAAAAATGTATGGAGCAAAAATAAATTGATACCTAATAACGGTGGTACAAAAGAAAGAAAAATACTACATATGAATATTGATGTAAAATATCAAATAAATTATTTGCAAGTAAAATCAAACATATATTATAAAGATAACACCAAGTAAGGTTTACTTCAGAATGCAAGGTAGGAATTTAAAAATTTTACATGAGGAAATTAATTAACATTATTCACCACATTAGCAGATTTAAGGGAAAAATTATAACATCACCTCTTTACATTTCAGAAAATTCTCCAAAAATATTATTAAAACACTTAACAAAATGGGTATCAGTATTTACACCCTTAATCTTAATATATAACATATATACAGGCACATTCACAAAGCACACACATACATACAGACAAAAAGCTGGTATCTACTAGAAAAATACTATATTCCCCATTTAAATCTAAAATTACCTTTATGACTTTTTTTTTTTCTCTAAGTAATGCTGCTATTAGCAAAAGAAGTTGAAATAAAGAGAAAACAATTGGATTGGGGGAACAAAAAGATTAGAAAGGAAAAGTTCATTTGCAGTTCTTGGTTTTTATGTTGAAGTTCTTGGAGTTTCTGGATAAGCAATCTTATCAAATGCAAACAGATGTACTTAGAACCAACTCCTACCCAGGAGCCAACCGGGAGTCCACCCAGAGTCAACTCATTAGAACAAAAGAACTGAGGCGCTCTGTGCTGGAAAAACTGGGATCAAAGACTAAGTATTAGAATAAAAGATTCTCCTAGCATCCCTAATTACAAGGATTTCAGGAGCCCTGTGTCAGGACCAGGGGCAAAGATCAATATACATTTCTTATTATTTCACAAGCAGTTTCTTTAAATCTCTTTAGCTGGGGAGAGGTTGAAAGCAATCACCAGTTTGCATCTCGCCTCCTTTCTTAATGCTTGAAGAGCTCTAACCTTTAGTAAGCATTTAAATTATAGTCTGGCAGTCTTTCTCACTATATGAACTATGTGTTTTCTCAGTGTTAGTGTCAGAACTAAATATTGGAATTGTTATATGAATGTAGAACATCATCTTCATTTAAACCCAGTAAAACTGAGCAAAATAACACTTTAAAAACAAAAAGATTTCATTTATTTACTTTAGAAAGAGGGAGGGAGACTGAGAGTTCACATATGCAGGGAGAGGAGCAGAGGGAGGGTGAGAGAGGGAGAGAATCTCAGGCAGACTCTGAGAAAGCACAGAGTCTTCTGGGGGGGCTCAACCCCTGGACCCTAAGATCATGACCTGAGCTGGGGCAAAGAATCAGATGCCTCAGCAAAATAACACTTTTTAAAAAAATAACACTTTTTAAAGAATTTTATTCCTATAAGGAAAAATGTTTTCAAGTAATATTTTGATAAATTATTAGAATGATGATATATTGTTTTATATTTAGTTGAAAATTTTAATATGTTTTGGTTTATTGCCTTATTTTAATGTTTCCTTCCACAGAGCACAACTGATAGGCCTCGTTTTCATTAATGACAAATGTACTGATCTTCTTCATAGAATAAGTGCATGTAGACCAAAAATGTGAATCAATTTAAAGTTAAGAATTAAGCAAATTCTCATACGATGATGAGATTTCACAAGAATTCTGAAGAAATATTCAAATGACTGAAGTATGAAAAATATTGAAATATTTGAATATATATTCTTGGCTGGACCACATTTTCAACAGATATATAATTAAGTCATTCTCTTCATCCTCAAGTCTGTTCTTATTGCCCTATTTCTTAACTTGGTTATTGACATTATTATTACATTATTATTTTTGTTATTATGTTTATTCTGTGATTCTCCTCTGCCCTTTTCCATTTTATTCTCCGTTCATTTTCCTAATATGTCATAATTTGATCTCTTTCTATAATATTATATTTGATCTCTATAATATTATATCTATCATATCACTGGAACATGGACATATTTTATATAATTAATTTCTATTTCTATATCCTCAGTTCACCCTCATTAGTTGTTTAAGTAATTATTAAAACCCTTCCAGGGGCGCCTGGGTGGCTCAGTTGGTTAAGCGACTGCCTTCAGCTCAGGTCATGATCCTGGAGACCTGGGATCAAGCCCCACATCAGGCTTTCTGCTCAGCAGGAAGCCTGCTTCTCCCCCTCTCAGTCCCTCTGCTTGTGTTCCCTCTCTGGCTGTGTTTCTCTCTGTCAAATAAATAAATAAAATTAAAAAAAAATTTTTTAAAAAATTAAAAAAAAAAAAACCCTTCCATTTCATTGCTTTATAACTCATGCTGTGCCTCTAAGCCAGTCTCACCCCCAGAATTGTCATTCTAAAACATAACCCTAATCACCTAAATTAAAACCCTAACTTTCTAGATTTTTTTCAAGATTTTATTTATTTCATCTGACAGAAAGAGAGCATAAGTAGGGGGAGCAGCAGGCATAAGGAGAAGGAGAAGAAGGCTCCCTGCTGAGCAGAGACTCTGATGGCGGCTGGATCCCAGGACTCTGGGATCATGACCTGAACCAAAGGCAGATGCTTAACCAACTGAGTCACCCAGGTGCCCCCTTAACTTTCTAGATTTAAAAGTCTTTATGAATTTTTCATTGTCTATTAAGCAGAACTTGAACTCTTGGAAAGGCAAATGATATCTTTTATATTTCAACCCCAAACTAAATGTCTAACATCATCACTCTTTCCACACAAATCCTAGTTTGGCATTCAGGCACACCAGGATTTGCAATAATAATTCATCTTTGAAAAATTGTTACTTCTGACAGAATTGCCTTTCTCCTGTATTTTACCTGTTAAATTCCTGCCTCCCCTTTAAGAAGTAAGTCATTTATAATCCCTTCTATATAACCTTCCCAAATTCTTGAAAGTGCATTTCCTTATTTGTTCCTCTACAAGTTAGTTCTTTGCCCTATTACAGAATGCCCTGCATTGTATAGTGTGATTCATATATATTTTCCTTTTTATTATTATAGACCATGTCTTATTCATGAGAGGCAGTATAATATATAGTTTTCAGATTTGATGTTCTGTGGTCAAGCAGATCTGGGTTAAAGTCCGAGAATAAGTGGATTTCTGGTAAATGTCAGATGAATGAATGGATAAATAAATTAAATGAGCTGAGAACCGTCCCATGCATCAATGTACTCTTTATCCCAAGAATTTCTTCTCCTTTCATAGAACTATTGCATTCCTTCAAGGTCTTATTCCCCTTTATTAAAAAAAAAAAACAGTCTCATTTGGTGTATAGGGATGGAAAATAAGTTTAGAAAGATGACATGTAAATGCCTATTTTGTACTTGTTGGTAAAATACTACTTCTTAAATGAGCGGGCTGAGCATGACAATATATGGTCCCTTCCACTTACTTCCCAGTCTCTGACCTCAAGGGGCACATCCCTGCTGTGTGGTAAGCTTATGTTTAGCCATGCCTTATAAAGATTTTATGACATCATTAAAATTATAATTGTGCATCATCTAATTATGTCATTAACACATACAAATTATGTGATTAGAGCTATTTACATTAACATGCAATTAGATTGAATTATGTTAATAGGCAAATACAGGATAATTAACTAAAATTAATTTTAAAAGCAGAGAAATTAACTCAGATAAACTACATTCAAATATCATTACATATTTAGAAATAAGCAGGTAAATATTCCTGTTTTATCTGTACTAGTTCAGGCTCTGTTCAACACTTCTGCTGACTTCCTTCTTCCCTCTCAAAACCAAACTCCATATATAATATAGTTACTGGTCCAAAATACAGAGCCAGCATGGGACTTCCCTGTTTAAAAATCTTCAGTGGCATGGTGCCTGGGTGGCTCAGTGGGTTAAGCCTCTGCCTTTGGCTCAGGTCATGATCTCAGGGTCCTGGGATCCAGGCCCGCATCGGGCTCTCTGCTCAGCAGGGAACCTGCTTCCTCCTTTCTCTCTTGCCTGCCTCTCTACCTACTTGTGATCTCTCTCTCCATCAAATAAATAAATGAAAATCTTTAATAAAAAAAATAATAAAATAAAAATTCTTTATTTATTTGAGAGAGAGAGCAGGGGGAGGGGCAGAGAGAGAAAGAGAGAAATCCAAGCGGACTGTGTGCTGAGCACAGAGCCTGACGTGGGGCTAAATCTCAGGGTCCTGAGATCACTGCCTGAAACCAAGAGTCAGAAGCTTCACTGTCTGAGCCACCCAGGTGCCCTAAAGCACAAATTAGCTAATTTCAATTTAATATGTTTTGAACTAAAAGAAATCAGTGAGTCTTATTAGCTATTCTGTATTTTGAAACACACTTAGGTTTTTTGAAGTATGATGTTGCATTTTGATGAGGAGGAATCCCCACAGACAAAGTTCAAACAGAGTATCTGCAAATAAAGTATCTATGAGGCACTTGGGTGGCTCAATAGGTTAAAGCCTCTGCCTTTGGCTCAGGTCATGATCTCAGGGTCCTGGAATCGAGGCCCACATTGGGCTCTCTGTTCAGCAGGGATCCTGCTTCCTCCTCTCTCTCTACCTGCCTCTCTGCCTACTTGTGATCTCTCTCTCTGTCAAATAAATAAATAAAATCTTAAAAAAAAACTTCAGTGGCAGATTTTCCCTGTTAGAAGCAATCCACATTTTTACTACTCAAAAGTAGGACTGACCTTAGTTTTCAGTGAGTTTTCGGAGTCTCCCTAGTAAATTATAAACCTGAGGATGATTTGGCACACCCCTGAAAGGGTAGGTGGTGTCAGAAGTGATGGTGGTTTTATGTGGACTCTTCTCTCTGTCTTCACAGTTAGGCCTTCACTTTTTTTATTTGGATTTAAAAGTCTTAGGCAGACTTGGTAGTCTGGAAGATTGGGACTTTATCCTCAAATTTGGCTAGCTGTGTGTGGTAGCTTTTCAGTATTTGCAATTGTTTCAATTAATTTCTCAGAATACTACTTTGGCTTCTTCCTGTAGGTTGTAATAGTTAGAGCTACTTACTATAATTCTATTGAAAATAGCTTGTAATTTCTAATTGATTTCTTGTTTAAACCCAAGAATAGTTTTAAGTGTGCTTTATAATATCCAGGTTAGAGATTTTTTTAATTTCCATTTTTATTAGTTTCACTTTTTTTGTTAAATTTTAGTTAGGTCTAGATTAATGCTTTCTGTCTTTATACATAGGTTGATTATGCTGTGTCTGGCCACAGATTTGAGTTGATGTGTTTCTTTTGCCAAGGTTGAGACATTTTCTGTAATTATTTAATGTTTGTCTAGTTTTTCACTTTTCCTCTCTCCTTCTGAGGCTGGTGAGACAAATGTTAGCAGGCGCTGTGCTAATGAAACCTGTTAATTTATGAGCTCTGTTAATTTAAAATATTTTTTCTGATGCTATTCAGATTGTATAATTTTTATTGATGTCTTTAAGCTCTCTAGATCTTTCCATCATCTCCATTCTACTCTTGCATTCTTCTAATAAATTTTAGAATTTTCTTGTTCTAAAATTCCCATTTCCATTTTGTTCTTCCTTTTATCTTTTATTTCTTTGGTGATGCTTTCCATTTTGATTTATTGAAAGGTTGTGATTGTTCATTTGACATTTTATGATTTTTTTATTTTATGTATTCTTTGTATTTTATATATTTATTTGAGAGAGAGAGAGCATGACCAGGAGGAGGGGCAGAGAGAGAGGGAGAAGCAGACTCCCCACTGAACAGGGAGCCTGACCTGGGGCTGGATCTCTGGACCCTGATCATGATGTGAGTTGAAGACAGATACTTAACTGACTGAGCCACCTAGGTGTCCCTTGATTTTCTTTTTCATTGAAAATTGAGATTCTCATGACTTTTCTCATTCCAAGTAATTTTAGATTATATCCTGGCCATTCTCAACATTAAGTTTTAAACCTCTAGGTCTTGTATAGCTGCAAGCTCTCAGCCACTTTCTCCATGCTATGGCTCCAACGTCGGTTCAGTTTCATAGATTTTGCAACACTCTTCACATTCATTCCATGTATGTACCCTTTGGTGGGTCATCTGACATGACTGCCTGAAGTCTGTGCATTAACTTGGTCTTAAAGTCTTTAGTATATAAAGTAGGTCCAAGTACCAGACTATATAAATTGGAGTCTATTAACAACTTCATGAGTCATTTTCCTGAGCTTCTCACTTTCCACAATCATTCTTATAATTTCTGGTTCTCTGAAATTTCTTTCTCCCAATTCCTCTGGCTAGTAACTATTCACTTCCACAACTGCATCATGGCCAGGGCCAAGTGGCAGGTGAACAAAGAATAACAAACAAACAAAATGCAATGAGGTTCTGCCACACCCTCTTGGAACTATTGCTTCAGCACACAAAGAAGTTTCACACCTTCATGGTTGGGGTTCTGTGGGCTCACAGTGATGTTATTCTTACTGCTATCAATGCCGTTGCCAAAAAATTGTTTTGGATTTGGGGTGATACACAGTACAGGAAAAAGAATGAAAGAAAAATGAAACACAGAATTTTCCTCTACTCTCTCTGTGCTTAGATGACCCCTTTCACACTCCCTAAGCAAGAACTTTTAAAGGGTTTCTCCTGAGGCTTCCCTTGTCTCTACCATGATTCAAATTACCATGTATAGAGTGTGTTGAGTTCAGTCCATGGGGCATTGGAAGAAAACAAGGATAAACTCAATATTGCTTCAGTAGCACATTGGATTCTGGTGTCTGTCCTCAATTCACCTGTTTCTGATTATATTTCTGAATCTTCAAATAGGAATCAGTGCATTAATCAATCAGTAAACTAGAAGAATTTTAAATGGAATCTAAATAAAGACATTGTAGTGATTGAGGATTCCTAATGGAATGATAAATAACTATATGTAATAAATTATTTCCAGGACAATTTTATGGAAAATAATCTTCTGAAACTGACTAAAGAATAAATATAAAACACAATTGTCTATAACTTCTTAAGAATTGTAATCAATACTAAAAAAACCCAAAAAAACAAACAAACAAAAAGAATTGTAATCAATACTTTTTTCTTTCTTTTTTATTTTAAGATTTTATTTATTCATGACAGAGAGAGACACAAGGAGAGAGGGAACACAAGCAGGGGGAGTGGGAGAGGGAGAAGCAGGTTTCCCACTGACCAGGGAGCCTGATGTAGGGCTTGATCCCAGGATCCTAGGATCATGACCTGAGCCCAAGGCAGGCACTTAATGACTGAGCCCCCCAAGCACTCCAGTAATCAGCAGTCTTTAAAAATCTTCCCCTAGGGCTGCCTAGATGGCTCAGTCATTAAGCATCTGCCCTCAGCTCAGGTCATGATCCCGGAGTCCTGAGATCTGAGCCCTGCATCAGGCTTCCTGCTGAGCAGGAAGCCTGCTTCCCCCCTCTCACTCCCTCCGCTTGTGTTCCCTCTCTAGCGATGTTTCTGTCAAATAAATAAGTGAAATTTAAAAAGAAAATCTTCCCCTAAAAAACATAAGAACTTGAAAATATGTAGATAAGCATTATCAAAACTTCAACAAATGGCCCAGAATGTAGGCAGAATCTGAGGACCTCTAAATTTTATTAGGCTTATCTTACTTTAATACTAAAATAGGATGTACAAGGGTGGAAAATAAAAAATCTAGCCCAAATTTATATATGTCATAGTTGTGGAAATCCCAAGAGAGTATTAACAAATCAAATCCAAGATGTATATATAAAGATATTACAGCCAAGTAAAGTTTAATCCTTGAACTGCAAAGATTATTAAGATTTAAAAAACTTAATATAATTCATGCTTTTAATAGATCAAAGAATAAAACTTATTTAATTCTCTTACAGGATGCAGAAAAGTACCAAGGGCTAATAATGAAATCTCTTAGGAAAAATAAGAACAGAAAGAAACATTTTTAGCTTGATAATTGGCATCTACTCAAAACCAGAGTAAACATCATAATTTAGTTCAATATGCTTGAAACATTTCCTTTAAAGTCAGGAAGAAATATATATTAGCCATATTGTGCTACACATATCTCATCAATTTATGAGTTTATATAATGAAATACTATATATACATATATGTAATTTTTAAAAAAATATTTTAATATAAGAGTTTTCTAGTGCTGTATGACAGATGGTAGCTATATCTACCTGTGGTAAGCACAGCATAGTGTATAGAGTTGTAATTATATATATGTTCTTGTATACACGTATGTATGGTTTTCTATCTTGTTTTCCAGTTTCAGACAAATTCCCTGGTTTCTACACAGAAATTTCACTTTTCTTGATCTAAGAAATAACTTTTTATAACACTGTCCGTGCAGTTTTTATAATACTGCATGGGGCTCTATGTTATTTAATGAGGCATTTCTCTTCATCAGTCTGAGAAGTTCTGAAATGTTTTCATGCTGTGCACAAAGATGAGAATTTATAGAATATGCTTGAATATAAAATTTTCCTATTTTCATCTCTGTATAAATAGATTTGAGAAGTTGATGATATACTTAGTGTTTAGCTTACATCTTGCTCACAAGAATTTAGATGGGCTATTGAGAAAAGTATTGCATACTATTAATTAAGTTTGAAAAATGATTACATCAATTTCCTTTCTCCTCACCACCCCACTCCACCTCCAAAAAGGGAACAAAGAAACAAATCCACTATTATGAGTTTGAACTCTACAGATTTTAGAGGGTAATTTCCAATATTTTCCTAATAGATTTTATCTACATGATGGAAAATATGTTCACAGGAAAATATGGGGCAGTATAGCAGCATATCCTATTGTCTTAGACCATGGGGAAAAAAAAAAGGAAAAAACACCCAGGTCTCACAGATATACACAGTACAGCTAAATCAACAGCATAGTAATGACCAGCAGACTAAGTTGAATTCTCTTTAACATGGTTCATCCATCCACAAATGAAAACAGTGCAAAGTAGGAATGAATATTACCTTTGTTTCACTTTGTCTTTATATGCTGATGATACTTTATTTCACCATATCTTTCATGTATCTAGTTCCTCATAGCCATGTAATAGATGGGAGAGGGCACAATCTAAGACAAAGCACCATCATTTCAAACGTTGGCCCTTGTATATATGATTCAAATGATTTCACGAAACATCTCTGCATCTATAGGTCACCAAATATTTTGTTAATTTACTATAGTGGGAGAAGTCAAACAAAGACTTCTTATGCATAACTTAAGTCTATTTCTTATGAAACTATCAAAACAAAGGCAAGTTTTATTTTGGATCTACAAAAATAGCAAATGCACAGCAAATATAACACTGTATGTTAACTAACTGGAATTAAAATAAAAACGTAAGAGCAAACAGGAGATTTCTAAAATAGCATTTATTTTGTTAAATCACTATACTATATCTTAAGCTAAAGCAATGAGGTTACAAACCTTAATATTCAGTTAAGCCAAAAATGCTAGTTGTGGTCAAATGATTCACTCATCATCATTAGAGTACATATGCAGAGAATTTGGTCATTGTGTTCCCAGCTGGCAGCTTTTACTAACATCTGGGTTATTAACATCAGAATCAGCAATCTAGAGAATTGTTCCTTCTAACACATCCAGCTAATCCTGGACCCAAATTAGTTCTCTTCCAAACCCACCTGCAGTAAAATCTAGCAGTCGAGCAGATTACCCTTGCATAGAATTGAGTCAAATATAAGTGTGTGTTAGGATTAAATATTCCAAAAGAACCCAGGCCTGACTTTCTGTCTGTAGACAGCTTTCAGTATCATGTTCTTGGAAAGTAAAAATCAAGACGTCAACGTTCATTTATCAGTGAGAAATTCCAATAAAGATTCAGAGATTCTGACTGCTACTTAACCAAAGCTATTTGAAAGAAGGGATGTTTTCCTCCTGTTTGAGACAAGTAATCACAACTTGAGAAGTATCGAATCATAAATATTTGGACTTTTTTGGAAGTGTTTGTTTATATGGAATACACTCATAGCAGGTTTAAATGGCAGTTCTACTACTGTTTGAGCTTCTTAGTCCTGAAAAGAATTACTGCCTTGTTCTTAACCGGGTTAAAAGTAAGTTTTATGATGTAGCGAAAGGAACCTAGTCTCTTCTGATTATATACAAGTCGTCTTACTGTATTTGCAAACCATTAAGATAGTTTAATGTCAGAACATTAAACCAGGATGGGTTTTGTTTCCAAAGCCTTATAACATGGCTTTCATCATTGTGATTTTCTCTGACTGTGCTTCCCCTGTATAGAAGCTTGTGTACTTTCTCACAAAATACTGATTTTGATTTACACATACATTTGACCAAACCCAAATATGTTATTTTAATGAATAAGTGAAGTTCCTTCAATTAGTAAAAATTTTTAAAGTATTAAATTTTAAAAAAATATTTTATTTATTTATTTGACAGAGAGTAACATAGCTAGAGAGGGAACACAAGCAGGAGGAGCGAGAGAGGGAGAAGGAGGCTTCCCGCCCAACAGGCAGCCCAATGCGGGGCTGGGTCTCTATCCTGGGTCTCCCAGATCATGACCCAGGCCAAAGTTAGATGCTTAAAGACGGAGCCACCCAGGCGCCCCAACAATAAATTACATTTCTAAAAGGTTATTTAGCAATACTTAACTGTGTTTAAGATACATACCATTCCACTGGTATTCTATTGGTAATTCTGTTTTAAATTTATCTCATAATAATAAACAATGCTCTTAACTTTTTTCTACAAGGTTGCTTTTTGCAGTAGGAGAAATTGAAAAGCACCTAAAACACCTAAAAACACCTAAATGTTCCACAAAATAAAATGAGTTAAGTAAATTTTAATACATTTATATCATGGGAGTCTCATAGAAAATCACCTCAAGCGGATATTTGTTTATATAAAATATGATTGAGAAAAATTGTTAAGCAAGAATGTAAAGTATTAAACACTAAACAGCATAATTGTGTGTGTTGTCATGATCGTCTTTTCTGAAATGTGTACACTTATTTTTTTCACTGACAAGAATGATATTTGCCAACATGTTGGCAATAATTGTCTTTGAGTGGTGGAATCATGGATGTTCAATTCAATCTTTCAGCTTAATTTAATTTTTAGAATTTTCTCTAATGGAATTAGATTGTCAGTACCAAAAATAAATCATTTATTTTTTCTTAAAACTACTCCATCCTATATATCTTTTGTGTTTTTTTCAAACAGAATTAAATTAAATTAAATGCTTTTTAAAAATGCTGTTTCTTCCATTTTTCCCAAATTATTTATCATATCACTATAAATACACATTTCCTTGACTAATTCCATCACCAGATTTTGAGCCTCCGAAGAGTCAGGGCTGTAATAAAAATCATCTCCACATCCCTGGGTATTAGCAAAGTGCTTGACTCATACTGATACTAATTACAGGTTTTAGAATGAATACAAGAACAAATCATCAAGCAAAGTTTGACCAAATGTTTGTAAAGAGAACTGAAATTGTTCTGATTAAGTCTAACTACCAGAAACAATTTGAAGGTAAGCTAAATGCCACAGGTATCTAATGCATTTCTACCTTGTAAATTAAAATAGCTTGTCCAGAACCATACACACTGTGAGCCCTCAATTAATATTGATTGAGATAATTCTGTAAGAGACATGTGGTAGGCCAGCAAATACTACAGAGAATCTTAATCCAGATCATGTTTCTAAATGATAACTAAAGCTTTACGTGAATCTGTTAGGTGCAAATTGTATTTAGAGAGGAGTGATGGGACTAGGCTTTTCAGTTGTTTCTTTGTTGCATACCAGCCTAAATTAAGAAAATCTTCAGGACATTTTAACTTGAAATTTATTTACATTTCATTCTAACTTCATCATACCAAACCATAGAACATTTGCACAGACATAAAATAATAATAAGAGTAATAATAATAAATATACTACTTTAGATCTCCTATTACAGTTATCTATACATATTAAATGTTAAAGACAGAATGAAACATTTCTTTTTCCTTTATTTATACAACCTAGTCCTGGTGGCTATAATTATGGCCAGCATCAATTTGCTTGACTAGAACTATGCTAACTAATTTGTATATCCTTGTGATCGTATTAACAACTATTTGAGGATTTATTATAATTCTGCCCATTTTATAGATAAGGAAGCTGTGATACAAGAAGTATAATTCTTCCAGTATCATGTCAACTAGTATTTTATAGACTCCAGCCCTTCTGATGTCAGAATCGTTGCTTTTAAGTATAATACCAAAGTGAGAAAAATTATGACCAGAAAAAAATCTTCACTTGATGGAAAATATTCAATTTCATGTGTTACATGTTAACTAGCATTTTTTAACATACTTAAGAAATTAATTCAAAAATTATGTGTTGAAATGAATTACATCTAAACTTCTAGAAAATAAGAATGATAAATTTAAAATGATGTCTGAAAGGTGCTTTTGATTCTTTGTGAAAAAACAATATATAAAAATGTGAAAGGTGTTGTATTAAAATACTTAATTTCAAGAAGGGAACCAAAGGTAAATGCTTGTGTACTTTTTTCAGGATATCAAAGGTAATGCATACCTTAATTAAAATAAGAAATATATCTTAACTTTAGAATTTTACAAAATCTCCATACTATCCGGGTCAGAGAATTTTGGTTCACTATATGTAGTCTCTGGAAGAGACAGACAATAACTATCACTAGATGTTTATAAAATGAGCTAAAATACATCTTGGGAAAGGAGCCTCAGATCCTACAAAGCCAAGATCAAAGGCACCATTACTACCTTATACTGAAAAAGCAAAACAGTCCGCAACCAGGGAACTCTCACATCTTAAAAGAAAGATAAAAACCAAAAACCTCAGGAACTAGAAATGGAACTGTATTCTTCAGGCTGTAATGACAGAACCTTAATGTTGTTCATACTCAGCATCAAAGAATAAATGTTTAAACAACCCCAGCTGCTCTCTTCATTAAATTGTGAGAAATATAACAGCAGTCCAAGGTTAAAATCTTGGAAAGGGCCATGTATTTGTTAGTAATACTTTTAAATACTTCTGCCTATCACAGTTTCTAGGTGAATCTCTAAGAGCTGATAATTATCTTGTCTGAGTGAATACTAGTCCCCAGTCAGGTGGCCAAGGGAATTATGATAGGAGTCTCCTAGAATGTACTTTGAGAACAGCTGTAAGCCAAGTCAAATTTGATTTTATGCACTGCAATATACAGCAGCACCTATAATCTCGTGAACATTTCCCGAAACCTGAGAACAGCTCCTTTTTGCAAATGGAAAGATTTCAGATATGTGAAGAAAAATGTTTGTACCCTAAGGCATTTTTACATTTAAATTTTACGTGTAAATATCCTAAGGCCTTAATAAACTATTAAGTGTGAGAAATGAGCTAAAGATGCCTAAATTAAATTAATGTTGAATTAAATGTGGTATATCCATATACTGAAAAATTATGCAGCCTATAAAAATCTAAGATAATTTAATGATATGGGAAAATACTTATAAAATGAATTCCAAATGAAATATTATGTGATTTCTTAGACTTTTCCAATTTCATTGTCAATGCTAGCAGTTAGCCTTACCACTGTGGTGCCAGTTATCTTCACCAGTTATCTATAAACGACTTGATATGTTCCTTAGAATAGGAATTATATCTCCATGGAGGATAACAGAGGTACTGAGATGTGAATTTCAGACATTCAGTCATTTAATTTATAAAATTCCTAAATCTTGCATACAGTCTCTCATTTAAACAGGCACAGTTTAAATTCATGCTTCAGCTAAATTACAATTTTTCACAAGTCATGACATTCAAGTTTGCCCAAAAAAATGCGTGAAAGTGAAAATGTATATTTATGGATGCCTTAACTGACATGAAAAATATCCTTCAAAACCTCCTTCGAGTCTATAGGAAAATTTCTTTTCTTTATTTTTTTTCTGTTTGCACAATTTCTGTTGGGAAAGAAATATGTGTTAGTATACACCCTGGAAGAGGCCAGCTAATAGCAGATAAATTTGGTATAACAAAAGTCTTCCTCTCAGTTTACTAGCAAGAGTGACAGCTGGTTTGTTAGTGTTTTGGAGTGGATGTGGCCTCACGTTCACAAAGTTCCTAAGAAACTACTGTTTGAATCTAGTGCCAATAAGTTTTTTACAATGGTGCCAATAGACAGAACATTTGGGGTAGTTAGGATTCTTTGTCTCTGAAGACAAGTAGGAATCCTATCTATAATGAGGTGACTTGGTAACTTTGAAACAAACAGCAAAAGAGTAAGAGTAGTTCTCTGATTCATATGCATAATGACCCCAGTTCCACTGGCTCAGAGAGCCTGGGCCTCTAGCTCATTAAGAGGTCTGAAGCTGAGAGGAAGTTTCCAGGAGTTCAAAGCTTTGACGGAATACCTTCCAGTACTATTGCTTAGAAAGAGTGATATATGTACCCTGGGTGCCTGGGTGGCTCAGAGGGTTAAGCCTCTGCCTTCAGTTCAGGTCATGATCTCAGGGTCCTGGGATCGAGTCCAACATCGGGCTCTCTGCTCAGCGGGGAGCCTGCTTCTCCCTCTTTCTCTGCCTGCTTGTGATCTCTCTCTCTCTGTCAAATAGATAAATAAAATCTTTAAAAAAAAAAAAAGAGTGATATATGTACCCCAATGTTCATAGCAGCCATGGCCACAATGGCCAAACTGTGGAAAGAGCAAGGTGCCCTTCAACAGACAAATGTATAAAGACAATATGGTCCATATATACAACGGAATATTATGCCTCCATCAGAAAGGATGAATACCCAACTTTTGAATCAACATGGACAGTACTGGAGGAGATTATTTTGAGTGAAATAAACCAAGCAGAGAAAGTCAATTATCATATGGTTTCACTTACTCATGGAGCATAAGGAATAACATGGAGGACTTTAGGAAAAGGAAAGGAAAAGAGAATTGGGGTAAATCAGAAGTGGAGAGGAAGCATGAGAGACTGTGGACTCTGAGAAACAAACTGAGGGTTTGGAAGGGAGGGGGTGGGGGGATGGGTGAGCCTGATGGTGGTTATTAAGAAGGGGACATATTGCATAGAGCACTGGGTGTGGTGCATAAACAATGAATCCTGGAACATTTGCAAAGACTATCTGACCTAAATAAAAAGTAACAATAACATCCAGTTTCTGATATTGGTGAAGTTACTTTCTGTAAGTTCTCACCAATTCAACATTTGAGTTTATTCCTCTGTTGGTATATGAATGTTATGCTTCCTGTGATACAGCCCAAATTCTTATTTCATTTTTGTCTATACATTCTGCTTTTTCACTCATTATCGTTATTTAAGATTATCTATTCTTCTGGTCTCCACATTTTTCTTATTTCAAATTAATCTACCATAGAACTCAAATCTGCTTATTATTTCTTTTTTTCCTTTTAGACCTGAATTTCATGTCAATACAATAGGATTTTGAGGCTGAGGATTGAACCACCACTGGGCACTGATGTAATTGCTCTATGTTCAAAACAACCTAACTGTAGAAGCCATTTGAGCCCCATTCATCCTGAAGCCTGATTCTCAATTCTGGCATGCCAATGGTGCCCCCTTTGTTTACTGCCAGGGTCTGTTGTCACATAGTATTTTAGATGAAGATTACCTCTCAATATAGGGAGAGCTGTGTAACAATTATATTACAATTGGACCACAGAGATATCTAATTACACTTTTCATCTGAGAATCTCAAAGTAACCTACTAACTGTGGTTAATGGAGTCTCGGAGGTCCCCGGGAAGACTTGAACTTGGACCGTGTGCCTTGGAAAGCTACTGATGGTCAACATCATGATTTACCTTATTTCTTTCACCTATGTCTCACATTACAAAAGTGTTGATAGTCTGTCCTGTAGGAGCATTTAAGACAATAAATCATGAAACCCATGTCTGTGTGCAATTAGGGAGATCTGATCCTAAGTACTTGGGAGTAACTACAAAACTGTTAAAATACCATGTCAGACCAAATTTGATACCTCTCCCTTCAACAAGAAACTATCTTCCTACTGTGTCCACTGCCACTTTAAAAAGATGAGTGATGATATCAAGTACCAATAAAAGGCCATTTGCTTTTTCCTAACTCAATTATTAAATGATCCGTTACAAGATTGCCTTTTATTCTCTTGTAGCAGGTGTTTCAGACTCAGATAATGAGCCGTATGGTGCAGGCACTGGATCTTTAATTCCGGTTAAAAGCTGGACTTCCACCCAGTTGGGCAGAAGGGTAACTATGGCAATTGACTAGTGACTCAGATGGAAGGAGGGACATTGGTGAGTCATCCATGATTTAATGCTGAGCTTCTTATAACCGGTAGACTATTTCAGCAATTTCAAGAACACAGTCAATGAAAGTGTTCTCCTGCTGGTGTTGAAACAGAAATTCAAGTAATAAAAGAAAGATTTTGACTATTTGTGACAATACCAACATATCTGAGGGAGAGGGAAACATTCAGCCATTCTTGACTTTTGGTCTCCTATGCAAAAAGCATCCAAAAAACAAAATGTGTTGCATTCTTCATCTGAGTATTGAGGCATTGTAAGGCAATTCTTTTCTATACAAGAGGACATTTCTCATCTTATTGGGCTGGAATGTTGAAATTTTATAAGAAAAAAATTCCTTAGAATATGTAAATATTAACTTTTAAAAAATTAATAAAAGAGAAAGCGATTATAGTGATTTAAAAATTCCTACAATGTAATGAAAGAACACTCATCAGGGCTACCTCTATATATACTTTGGGTAACATATAACATATTACAAAGAAGACAAAGGAGAAGGAAGCAAAGGAGAAGAAGAAGGAGAAGGAGAACAAGGAGGAAGAGGAGGAGGAGGAGTGGAAGAAGGAGGATAGAGGAGGAAGAGGAGAAGGGGAGAAACAAGAAGAGGAGGAGGTAGAAGAGTAAGAGGAGAAGGAGGAGGGGAGGAAGGGAGAAAGAATTGAAGAAAATTCCCTTAAATGACAGAATACAAAATAACCAAATATACTCTAAGACAAACTTGGAAAGAAAATTTATCCATAAACAATTTATAGCCAAAATGATGACACCTAAGGGGGAAAACAAAAAGGCAAGACATAGGAGGAAAGAGTAAGGATGAAGAACTCTACTTTTCATATTTCTTCAGGGAAAATTATCACTTGCCTTCAGCCTTAAACCCTCAAAATATTTTCAGGGCGTTTTTGTGGAGTTCTCACTTGCCTTAACAAGCTTAACAAGGAAACTAACAAATAACTCTTCTGTTCCAAGAAATTCGAAAATTCTAGAAGACGGATTTATGTCTCCAGAAAAAAGTAAATTAACATATATGAAATCATGAAGAAAATATAACATTTTATAAAGCTACAGAGTGTAAAACATCAAAAATTTGAAAATGTAGAAAGTAGACCACTCTAGTAATTGAAACTTGACTTAATTTAAATGAAGGCTATCTCTATGGTAAAAATTCTGAAGTAAACTTGTAGATTCTCTTAACACAAACATTTTTTTTCCTGTCTTGGAAAATTTAAGGATCAAACAATATAAATATATACTTCTGAACTTTCTAATATTTCTCTATTCATTGCCTTATTTTCCTCCACAATGCTTCAAATAAAATTTCCTTAGTTGCAATCATAACACATTGTATTTTATGAGCATTTTAGTATGGAAGCACTGTGACTGATAGTACTAATGGGGCTTTAAATAATTGTTTTGTCATTAGAAGATTAAATGTGTATTGAGGGGTAGATTTTAGATAAAAACCAATATTACTCAAGATATACTTATTTTAGTATAGATGGTATGGTCAGTTTACTTCTTTTTACTTAATAGATGCATATTTTAAACTTGGATTCTCCCAGAAAAATTCATAAATATCTTTATGATGGAAAGTTCAGATAATATTTATCTTGCACCCAGGCCACAAGAATCACAATTACATGAATAACAAATTTTAGACAAAATTGTAGAGACATTGAAATCTTTCTATTACATTAATAAAAGTAATTTTTACCAGCTAATATTTTGATCCATCTGCATCTATATGCCTAGGAAATGAAATATTAAATAGCATACCATTTTATAGGACATTAAAAATTAACAAAAATTCTACATATCCACAACTTCTGTTTTATCCTAAATATTTGTTTGAAAGAAAGAAATACAATTCTTATTTGTGCTCCAAGCTTGCCATATTGATTTATAATGTTTTCTAAATGAATAAATTATTCCAAACTACTCTATGTATTTTTCTTAATTGTAGAGCTACTTGAGAACCACCGAACAATTGCTTTTCAGCTTTGGTGTATTAGAATATATTGATGGGAATAACTAATTAATCATCCTTTTTAGCAGAACACTCACTAGTCAAATGCTACCCATATAAAGATATTTAATCACACTAGTCAAATTCTGTGTATCTTATTCTTGATTAATCCTATATAGCTACAGGGAGAAGGAGAGGAAATTAATATTTACTAAGCATAAGATCTCTGGTAGGCATTAATCCACACAAATTGACCTGAAACATAAATATTACTATCTTCACTTTATAGGTGAGAAAACAGTTTAGAGAGCTGTAATCCCTGGATTAAGGTTAGATTTTAAGTTTGGACAGTTAGAAAGTTGCTTTGAGAATTTGACTTTAAAATCCATGCTCTTTCCCTTTAAATATCCTGCATCTAACAATTTCCAGTCTAAAAGATTTGGATTTATTAACATATATTGTATAATCTTGTGGCACACTATCTTTTTAAATTCTAATAAAATAATGATGAGGAAGGGAAAGAAAGAGATGGTCACAGCTGGTGTTTGGTAAGTTCTTACTTGTCTGTGGGACCCAGAATGTCTGGGTCTATTTTTGACTGTGCTACTGACTAGGCAAGTGACCATGGGAAAATTTGTAAATTTTTTTTTGTGCTTCAATTTCTTCATCTGTAAAAGGAGGATAATTTAATCATGTATCTCTCAAATTGTGAGAAATAAACGAGTTTATGTGAAAAACAAATGGGCTTTTCCAATAATGCCAATCATAAAAGCAAACCCTCAATAAAAGCTAGTCATTGCTACCAGTTTTTGTGTTGAATGTATAAGAACACATATGACCCAAGCACACATTCAGGCCCAGGCCTGTCCTTTGGAAAGATATTCCAGTGTGGCCTTCTCTGGGTTGCATGAATAGCCAACTGATAATCTAAAGGATCCTACACTTTCCTCCTTTCTTCCAAATACCATTAAAACACATTTTGAAATTTTGATCTTCAAAGATACCCCAAGAAGCTTCTAAAAGATGCTTCCAGTACAGTTGCTTTGCAAGTCAGATGAACTCTGGCCGCCTCCTGCAATTGGGTTGCCCCGGTCCCCACAAACATCAAGGACATTCTCTTAAACTTCCTCTGCCTCATCTCTTCATACCCATTTTACTCCCAATTACTCCCACTCACCAAGCACTAGTGTAGGAGTGACAGTGGGAGAGAAAAAATGTGGGTGGATGTCAGAGGTGTATGGGAAGTGACATACATCGCACTCAATGAAGAATGCAGCCAGCCCCCCCGAATGGAATAGAATGACCACCTCCTTTTGCCTCCTTTCATGTATCTTTGTAAATATAACTTTCTTTTTTTTTAAAGATTTTATTTACTTGACAGCCAGAAACATAGCGAGAGAGGGAACACAAGCAGGGGGAGTGAGAGACAGAGAAGCAGGCCTCCCCCCGAGCAGGGAGCCTGATGTGGAGCTCAATTCTGGGTCTCTGGAATCATGACCCGAGCTGAAGGCAGTCGCCCAACCAACTGAGCCACCTAGGTACCCCTGTAAATATAACTTTTAGGGAGTTCTTTCCTGGGCTATAGGACAGGTCAGGTGCTCTCTAAAAATATTCCTGTGCACTCATTCTCCCTTGTAGCATTTTCCAAACTCCTGTGAGTAACAGTAGTAAATCCAGTGTATGTCTTCCCAGTGGCTTCAAGATTTCATGAGGAAGGCAGATGAATCCTGCCCTGTGGACCACCAATACCTAGCATGGAGCCTGGCACCTACTAGGCACTAAACAAAAGTCGGCTGAATGAAAATTAACTGATCCTTAGAATCTAAATATTTCCTCCACTCTCAAATTGATTTTATAAATGTTAACTTGTGGTTTTCTGGAATAATTATGAAGTATTATCACTCATTCTTCAAAGTGTTCTCCCTCCTTCTGTGTTCTTTGCCAGGTCTCCACATTCTTTTATTGCTTGTTTTGTCCTTTTTTATTCTTTCTTAGAGATTGTGTACCATTACCAAATTTATATCAAAATAAGCTGTTTTTTTTTTTTAAGATTTTATTTATTTGACAGAGAAAACACAGCTAGAGAGGGAACACAAGCAGCGGGGAGTGAGAGGGGAGAAGTAGGCTTCCTGCTGAGCAGGGAGCCCGATGCGGGGCTGGAACCCAGACCTCCAGGATCATGACCTCAGCTGAAGGCAGCTGCTTAACAAGTAGCCACACAGGTGCCCCAAAACTGGCTGGTTTTTTAAAAAAGATTTTCTTTATATGAGAAAGAGATAGTGAGAGGGAGAGAGCACAAGTTGGAGGGAAGGGTAGAAGCAGAGGGAGAGGGAGAAGTAGGCTCCCGATTGAGCAAGTAGCCTGATGCAGGACTGAATCCCAGGACCTGAGGATCATAACCTGAGCTGAAGGCAGATGCTTAACTGACTGAGCCACCCAGGTGCCCCTGAAAGTGGCTGTTTTGAATATCAGTTATTTAGGACTTCGGGCCTTTAGTGTGATACAGCCACCATGGAGGTGACCATTTTGATAAGGGCACAGCCCAACCTCTCGCAGGGCAATGCGACAACATCGAGATAGCAACGTGGACCTTTCATTATAGCCTTCTCTGTTGAGAAGTAGACTCGGGACTCCGAGGAAACCCATTGTGTGAAATGCCACGTGGTCAATGGGAGCTACCAGTTTTTGTGTTAAAGTGTTAAACGCATTTTCCTTTCTCTCCCAGGTTTATGGCACAGAGCCATGCTTCACAAAGCTCCCCAGAAGGTTGCACAGTAAAGCAAAGTCAGTTGCCTACACTGATGGCTAGCTCTGTACTTCCTTGGTTTGGCCTCCCTCTTTCCCTGTTTTGTTCCACCAGTAATAAGATTATGCATCTTTTCCTCAAGTTCTGCTCTCTAGGGAACCCAAGCTCCAGAGGTGGCTTTCTCAGTACAATCTTCTGTAATGCCACATGGAAGACAATCCGAATTCCAATGGCCCATACAAATGCCTTAACAATAACAGCATTCCTGTTTCTATAAGTTCCATTAATAAAGCCTTGCTGCTCTTTAAATTTTCTCTTTTTTTCATTGCAATGAAATCCATAATCTTATTTTGTCACATATAAGATTCATCTGCCTTAGAAAAATCAGTTATACTTATAAAGTATACAACTATAATGTAGATTTAATTTTTTTTGGTTGTCTTTAGATGCAGTCGATGCAAGTACATTAAGAAAAGATCAGTCTGAATATAAGTTGGCATAGATGAGGACTTTACACTTGTCTGGTTTTCACATTCAAGATTATTTTTCTTTCAAGGGAACAAGGGATTTAGAGAAGAAAAGAGGAAGAACAACAGTTATAAGGTAGGGTTGAGATCAAAAATAGGCATGGATTGTTAAAAATGGCTCACTCATATTAATCATGTGTAGTAGTGCTTCTATAACATACATGTGCAATGTACAGCATGATACAGAACAACACTTATTAACCCTCCGCTCAGTTTAGGATTTAGAACAAACATCACAAATTCTTGAGATTTTTGTGTAGACATTACATTAAGCCAGAAGACAAATGACCATAGAATCTTCTGGTAGTGCAACAGTAAACATGGGACTTCAAGGGAAAGCAATTCTGTTTGACAACTTTTCTTCTGTTTGGGGGAAGAGGACGTAGCATGGATAACAGTAGTTAACATGTGAACTTTAGATTGTTTGGGTTTTTGTTTTTGTTTTTGTTTTGAGTTTTAAAAGAGTTTATATTTGTGAAAGCAACTAAGTTAATATTTCTGTCCTTTCACTATTTCCTTGAACACATAAACCAACTAATATGCAAATGATATTTTAAAACAGTCCCAAAGTAAAAGAGATGGTGAAAGGTGTTTTCTGACCCTCTTTTCTGAAATAGTAGCAAATTTGGAGGCATTTTTACTATCCCAGATACAAACATCAAGCATTTTCAGAATCTTAGGAAATGTAAAGCATATGATTATCCTCTCCCATTGTTCAAAGTTGTCTCTGAAATTGAAATAAAAAGGGAAGTCTAAAAATAATACACAATTTGAAATTGTACCTTTACAGTTACGCATTGATAATTCAGAAAAATCTACCTCTACCTTAAAAGGTGAACCATTTAAAAAAATGCCTTATTGATTTTATAAATATATCTGGTAACTAAAGAAAAAAAAAACAGTGAAATTTTATTTGCCACCTCATTTGTTGTAATACAGCTTTTGTATCTCTAGATTTTGATTCAGTTGCAACTCCTGCCTCTTCACGGGCAATTTGCCGGGATAATGCCTGCTGCCACTTCCTGTCACATTAGCTGAGGGGGTGACTTGGATTCGGACACTCAGAACTTATCTCTCAGTAGGGTGCAAGTTCCTTATGTCATTCTCCCCGCCTCCCTGCTACCATGTTACTTGTGGTTAGTTTCATGCTGAGCACATTTTCTTTCACGTTAATACTCAGTTATTTTTCAAGTAGCTTTGCAGAACAGATGTTCTTATGTGAGTTCCCATCATTCTTTCGCCTGACATATTTTCCACAAAAGACTCCCTTGTTATTCCTTGTTTAGTCCAGAAAAGGGGTGGGTGGGGGGTGTGTGTGCTGGGGGGGGAGAGTAAACTTATCCTAAGTATCACAAAAAAATCGTTTCTTAGATATCTTCCTACATAATTTCTCTCCACCTAGCCCTCCTGATATACATATATCTTTGTTAAAAAGAAATTTGCTTCCTAGTTTTTAAGTTATTCCTATGTATAATTTTCTCTTGAAATTTAGTACACTTTCATTATATTTTATGCCTAGAGAGATTTTTATATAACTTATCAGCACTATATATACGTGTGTACACACACACACACACACACACACACACACACACACACACAGGTTTTATTCTGATTTTCATCCAGACTCAAGTCAATATTTATGCAATAAATTTAAAGAAACTTGTTAGAAAGTTAAGAACCAACCTCTTTTCATTGGTTCTCATTTAAAAGTTAAATGTTGTATGCCCCTGTCCTTACTTTCTGTTACTTCTCAGAGATGACTTGTGTTCTGTCTATAAGTTAAATCAATTAAAAATGCTCTTAAATTTTTCTGTTTCTGAATTCCATTCACTGAGGGAGCAACACTACAACCTTTGAAAGAAAATAAAAAGTTTTTTTTTTCTTCAAGGGTAAAAATAAAGCTTTTGGATTCATAGATCCAGAAACAACTGGATCCCTTCTCTCCCTGTTGCTAATCTCCTCTGCGAAATTTTACAATGAAAGATGAAGTATATACATTGGTCTTGACTTTTCAGGTCTACAAGCATTTAAAGCCAAGCTCTAAAAAAAATAAAATGAAATAAAAATAAAATGCAGGGGGGGCACCTGGGTGGCTCAGTCGTTAAGTGTCTGCCTTCAGCTTAGGTCATGATCCCGGAGTCCCAGGATCAAGTCCCACATTGGGCTCCCTGCTCAGCAGGAAGCTTGCTTCTTCCTTTCTCACTCCTCCTGCTTGTGTTCCCTCTCTAGCTGTGTTTATCTCTGTCAAATAAATAGATAAAATCTTTAAAATAAATAAGTAAATAAATAAACTGCAGGGGATCCGTTTATCCAATACTTTGTCATTAGTTCATCCTATAAGTACAAATCCTTATTTTGCTAGAATTCTTTGAATCCAGCTTGTTCCATAGGCCCATGAGATAAACTCTTGACAAAGAATTTATAAGCTGCAACCTGGGTGGGGGAGAAGCTTGACTGTTAAATCAAAGATTTGATCTTTGATTGATCAGTATGGTCCAATACACATTGATTTTTCTCCCTCTTTCTCTAGCAGCTCTGATGATTGGTAAAAAGGAGAATAAAAGTCTTCTGAATAGTTCCACATTAGTAGATTTTAAAGTTAATTATTTCTCCTCAAAAACTTTCCAAGAGAAAAAGAAATGGAAATCCGTCCTAAATATGTTATAATTCAAAATCCCTCTTACAAAGGTATTTAAACACCATTCATTAATAATAGTAATCTGATATCCTAGAGTTTCTTGTCACTTAAAAAATGAAAATTTATAAAAAAAGAAATCCCAAATCTCCTATAGTCCACCATTAAAGCCAAAGTCATTTCACATCTAAAACATGCCATCAGCCACCTCTTCCTGAGAAGGAGGAGGGCCAGCTGTTAATGCATGGCTGTCACTCACACACACGGCTGCTAGGCAGTTGAGGAGAAGAAGGGAGCCATTAGTCTGTAATTCTTAAAATTTACATCCCCTATAATTTTCAGTGAAGGCTTTGCTTTCTTGGCATCTAAAATAGACTGAATCTCAACTACCACCACCAGTTCATAGCATTTTCCTAGAGTAAAGGCAGACAGCCCAGTAAGCTATTTCAAGATCAAAAAAAAAAAAAAAAAAGAGAGAGAGAGAGAGAGGGGCAATTTTGTTTTCCATCTCAACTTTCTTATAAGTCAAATAACAGATATTTGTTTATCCCATCTGCCTTCCTTAATGATCACAAACAGTGACAGATTGCAGAAAGAGGGAACAACACTCTCTGCTTTCTGGAGCTCAGTGTTACTCTTGTCAGGAGAAATTTACAGGTTGGCTTTCATGTTTGTAAAGTTCAGCTCCCAGAATAGTAGGATATAAATGGTCATTACCATAAAACACCCCACGCTTAGATGTTGTTTTAAGGAAAAAAACCTGATATTTTGGGATCTTTTTTTTTTCCTATCTTATTTCTGGAAATATACAAATATGATGTGGTTGCTCCCTACTCTATTCCTTATTTCAAGGATTTCATGAGCATGAATGTTATTTTACTTCAGAAATGGAAGAAAATAAAACATTGGTTGAATTATCATACAGCAGTTATGAGAACAAACAGTTGCTCAGGAACTAATCTCCTCTCTCTGGGACACTTACAAACATAGCACAAAGGGCCTGGAGAAATTAATTGTGACTCAGGTAACCTGGGTCCTAAATTACAATTTTGACCACGATACTTATGATAGGTCACACAGATTTCCTGAGCCTAAATTTCTTCATTTCTTAAATAAGAGTGCTAAACCCAATAATCTCTAAGTATAAATGTTAATGACTTTTGGCACCTCAGAAACCAGCAAGAAAGACGTTAGAGATAGCAGAACTTCAGTTTTCACTTTGGACGTCAAAGGCCTCCATTCAATCGTGAATAATTCAGAAACACGGGACAAACTACTTAGGTTCGCAGAGCCTTGAGTCCTCATCCGTCAAACAAAGAGGATGAACTTATCCTCTTGTCCATGTTGGCCTGGGAATCCAGGCAGAAGCATACCGTGGGATGCCAAGTACCTATGAGTGCTGACTCTTATTATCTCAGAAAATCAAGAACAGCTCTTAATACCATTTGTTTTGTGTTTAGCAATTTTTTTCTAGAGGAAAAGATCTTCCCTTATTCTGGTGTAATAGCTTAAAGTATGACTGGTTACTGGACAGCTGTACTTACATGACAAATGTACAGAAAACTCAGAAATATTCATCATTGATGAAACAAGAGTCACATACATTAATCATAATAATAAAAGGAAATGAGAAGTGTGGTCAGTTCTGCTCTAAGGCCGCATATATTCCTTAAAAAGTGCTATGCAAAATTATGAATTAAGAAAACCATGGGGTTTATGGGAAAATGAGGTAAGGAAGACAACACTCAAAAAACTTCATCAAGGACACCTCAGGAGACGAGTGATCTAAGAAAAACCCAGCACATTTAAGCGATTAGGAAATACACTGATACTACAATAAATATGGTGCTTTACCTTGAAAACAGAAAGTTACAGTTGGAAGGACTGCAGCTGGTTGATGTGGAGTCACCAAAGGGAGAGTACCTGAAATCAGAAGGAGAGTTGTAACATTAGATATGGATGGGTGTGATGCATAATGTGGGATGCACTGGGGTAGGTGGTGGATGGCTGAGGTGTGTATGTGTGTATGTTTTGTGTATTCCTTCTGGACTCTCTTCAGCTAAGTACAGCTTTCTGCCTTCACTGAGTGTTTCTCATAGACAAAATCAGGCATAAGCAAACACAAAATTTGCAATATGTTCAAATGGTTCTCTAATATATCAATCATTTTTTGGACATTTCTGCATTTTCTTTTTTTAAAGATTTTATTATTTCTTTGACCGAGAGAGAGATCACAAGTAGGCAGAGAGAGGAAGAAGCAGGCTCCCTGCTGAGCAGAGAGCCCGATGGATGCGGGCCTCCCTCCCAGGACCCTGAGATCATGACCTGAACTGAAGGCAGAGGCTTTAATCCACTGAGCCACCCAGGTTCCCTAAATCTGATTTTTCCAAACAAGTGTTATAGCAGAAGTAACTATATATAGATTCCAGGCTGTATCTATCCTCAAATCTCTTCCTTATACAGATTATGCATACACTTATATAAGCATGTGTATATATGTATATATATACACATATATATATATACTATCAAAAATGAGAAAAGAATGAATCATAATTCATACAGTAGAATGAATCTACTGTATATCCATGGTACATATCTCCTATAACTCCTATGGTATATATCCATAGTAAAATTATTTGTGCTTGACTATTTTTGCATAATTTTACATTTTTCCACCACATCAAAAAGCAGTATTTGTGGGTTTTTTTAACTCAAATACCAGTAAAAAATAGGTCTTACAAAATCCTTATAAGCACTCTTCTGCTTTGAACCTTTTTTTCAAGTTCCATAGAGTCTCAATTTCCAGCTTCAGTGAAAACAAGAGAGAAGGTGGTGAGAAAGGAGATATACAGAAGAGAAGA
Source organism: Spilogale gracilis (assembly GCA_004023965.1). Classification (NCBI taxonomy): domain Eukaryota; kingdom Metazoa; phylum Chordata; class Mammalia; order Carnivora; family Mephitidae; genus Spilogale; species Spilogale gracilis. The sequence continues at coordinate 33,009 of PITA01010007.1, forward strand.
GAATAGGGTAATGGAAATTCAGTTTAAAATGCAGACAAATCTGCCGTTTCTGCTTGATAGCCTGTAACATTTCCATGTAGTGCACTTTGCATGGCAGAATAGCTACTAGTAATAGAATTCTCTCACAGAGGAGGTTAATTACTTTTCAGCTATAGCAAAATAAATTTCCTGTCAAGCCCATGGACAGGAATATGCCAGTGTCCCCGTTTTTACCTGCAGTTTTAATTCAGCATTAATATATGGCACTGCTTGCATTTGGTGGGCTGTTCCTCAAAACAGTGGGAGCCCCAAAGGAATACTGAGGGATTGTCAATTACGTAGTATCAAAACGTGTGTTAAGGAAAGTGGTTTGCCTCTCCCAGAGTTCACCATAAAGAAGATGAACTGAGCTGTCTCTCACTTCAGAAAACAGAGTTGGCCCTCTCGGTGATGTGAAAAAGGGCAACTTAACACATGAGGATCAGCGGAAGTTCACTGTCCCTAGTCCACAGTGGGGTCAACCCTGGCTTTCAGTTGCTTCTCAAGAAAAGCAGGGAGGATTTATGAGTCACTCATTTCAGTCTATTCTCCATTTTAATAAGGCCAACCCACTTCACAATGTGTTGAGCTTTATAGGGTAATGTGCCAATGTCTTCCTTTAATTATCCTGCATGGGCACTGATTTTTTTCCCCAATGTAATCTTCTGTCTATGACCATACTCATGTTCTATCATTGGGACAGACACTGTCACAGTCACTTAATTAATTAACACCAACTTTAGCAACCCTGAAGGACAGATGGAATGGAGAGATGAGCATAAATTACCTCCTACTGCATAGACAGCTGCACAGAGGAGAGGGGGTACAGAATAAAGAGAGTGTTACTCCATCAAAAAGAATAGACTTCACAGCTATAGTATCTGTGATTATCAGTCAAAAAAGAATTGGTATGGGAAGATATGTTCTTTTTTCTCTTTGTTTTCAAAATCCCCCACCCTGCATTCTCTTCTGATCAAAACCTTTAATTCCATATATTTTAGTCCACCCACAAAACCCCTTCCTGATTCAGCTAATCTCATGTGATCTCATCATCCTTTGAAATGTTTTATTTTTTACCTGTGACACTTACTATATTGTCTCATATAATAACTTGCATGCAATTCTTTAACCATTCTCTTTTCCAATTACATTGCAAATACCTTATGATTTAATGTTTTATTTCGCTTTTAATTTACTGTATCCCCTAGTAGGATGCCTCCTTGCATCTAATGAATCATCAGTGGGTATTTGTTGAATTGACATTTCTTGATGTTTAATCCTCTTCTGATACAGAGGAAATTGGAAGAGGGGATCCTCAGTGTATTGAAAACTCAAAGTTTTTATCACACTTTGTAGTGAATTAATTTGTAATTCAGAATTCCTGTAAAAAATGATATTTAAGTGTAGATTTCTCGTGTAAAACTACTATAAGAGAATAAGTTAAATATTCCCTTAAATTTCATTGGAAGTTGGGAAGTCAATAACCAATACTTACTTTTTCCCTTCCTAAAGTTGAACCAAACAGCAAATAAGATACCTGAGACAGACTGGTGGAGATCAGGGGTTGGTTTTGCTAAAGCCCATATGTGATAGGAGAAGGTGACTGAGATGCCAAGAGTACATCAAGTTCACTAATAAATACTCCGCCTCGAGACAACTCCACGTATTCTCTACAAGGATGGAAGTCATCACCATGCAAATTACAAATTACGTTAATGGGAAGGAGGAGCCAGGACTGCTCTAGGCAGGTGATTCCTTAGGCTGAGCCATGCATTCTCAAGTTCTTGAAACTCACCAACCAGAACAGTTTCTCCCCTCTGCTGAGGCACAGGAAAGAGGCTGGAGAAGGAGAACAAGAAATCTTCAGGAAGAAGTTGTAGCATATTCCAAAGACTTTTCTTTAATAAAGGTAAAGGGAAATGTAGGAGAGGGAGCGAGGAGGAGTTAGCTTTCCTGCCTAACATGGAATCCTGTTCATTTGCATTAATTGTCTGATGATGATAGTCAGTATATTTGCCATTAATGTTATGTACAAGCTGGAAGCAAACCAGTTCTTAGAGAACAATAATCAAGAATACGTGGAAAACTTGTGAAAAGTGGGGGAGGGCCCTCAGACAGGTGGGAAAGGACCAGATTCTATAACTGCAAGCACTGAACAATGCCTATTTGAAGAGATAAAAAGTCCCAGCAAGCCATGGAAAAATGGAACACATTTGCAAATGTTTTCTTGCCTTGGAAATTTTGTGAAAATTGTCCAATCATTTATTTAACAGTCCAGAGAAATTGCTCATTTGAAGCAAGGAAAAGAAGGAATAAACAATTTTTGAATAAGTTTCAAGTGCCCCTGGGGTAAAATGGTTTATTATAAAATAAATCAATGTCACAAACTTTTTCTGTAAAGCACCAGACAGTAATTGTTCCAGGCTTTGTGAGTCATACGGTTTCTTCCCAAATATGTCTCTGCTGTTAGTAGTACTGTGACAGCATCCATGGACAGATGTAAATGGGTTAGCATGACTGTGTTCCAATAAAGCTGCATTTACGGACACTGATATTTGAACTTCCTATGCAGTTGATGCTTGAACAACATGGCGGTTAGGTGTGCCAACCCTCACACAGTTGAAAATCCACATGTAATTTTTGATTCCTCAAAACTGAACTGCTAATAGCCTACTATTAACTAGAAATCTTATCAATAATATAAATAGCCCATTAACACATATTTCATAGTTTCCTGTACTGTATTCTTATCATAAAGTAAGCCAGTGAAAAGAAAATGTTATCAAGAAAATCACAAGGAAGAGAAAATACATTTATAGTATATAGTGTATTTATAAAACAAACAAACAAAACCAAACCAAAAAGCTCTCTCCGTGAGTGGACCTTCACAGTGTAAACCCATGTTGTTCAAGGGCCAACTTTACTTTTTATGTGTCACAAAATATTATTTTTATTTTTTAAACATCCTCACTTCCCAGATCATACGGTCGTTTTATATGGGTCTGCAGCCCATGGTTTGCAGACTCTTTAAATAAACTTTAAAGTTCACAGAGTCTAGCTCCTTCTTATCAGCTCCCTATCCTGATTAAACCTAGAGAAAAGCACTGATAGTTAGCATTTGTCTACTCTGTAATCCTCTATAGTTTAATTTCTAAGCTTAAGCTCCTCCTCAACTACCATCAGGAAAGATTTGCAAAAGCTAGTATCTGCACGGTTTTTTAAACATCTACAAAAGGAAAGATGTTGATTATGCATTGTGATTATTGGCAAACCAACATTTCATTGTACCTTCAGACAGACCTTAATGCTAATGGATTTACAACAGAAGCAGAAAAGGTCAGAGGAAGAAGCCTGCTCAATTGCAGGACTTTAAGGATCAGTCTAATTTAGGGGCAGAGGACAGGGACTTAGAAGCTCTACCAGGGGTACCCAATTACATAGGAAAATGTTAAGCAAAGGCAAATTGGTGACATTTACATTCCTGCTTATTTCGTGAAAGGGCAAAAAAGTACACTTTTACTAGACAGCTTCACTGTTTTCTATGGGAAATAGAACTGGAAGTCTCTGGGAGTGGAACACTACCTCAAGCTAAATTTATCTGACAGCTCCCTATAGTTACCACCTGAACAGGTATTGGCAGAAAAGACCCCTGCAGTTCATTCAACAGGAGTGCAACGTACACGTTTCGGGCTCTTTCTCCAAGTGGTGAAGCTGCATCAGTGGCCCTAATTCTTGATTCTTTTCACTCCTCCTTTTCCCTGTTTCCCCAGTTTTTGTTTTTTGAATTACTTTCATTATGTAGCAATTATTGATTTATTTGGCAGAGAGAGAGCATGCACCCAAGCTTGGGGGCAAGGGGTGGCAGGCAGGGGGAGAAGCGGGCTCCCACTGAGCAGGGAGCCTCCTAGGGGACTTACCCTAGGGTCCTGGGATCATGACCTGAGCTGAAGGCAGACGCTTAACCAACTGAGCCACCCAGATGTCCCAATATAGGACATTTTTAAATAAGGAGTAGGGGTTTAGCTTCCTGTCTTCCTCCCATTAGCCTTCCCTTGGAATAAAAACTGCTAACAGTTTGGTTTTTTTCTGCAACTTAGAGCAGTTGTCATTTATGAATACATCATGTACAGCTTCCTAGCTCAGGACAAATTTATTTTTTTTCTTTATTTTCTCCCCTCTGCATAGATTTCCATGGCATGGGCAAAGGATTATATACATAGTATGCCTCTAAGTGGGTGAGCTGTGAAAAGATCTCCAGTTTTTCTTTCTTTCCCTTTAAAAAATTTATACACAGCCATACACAAAATGAGAAATTTAGGCTATATAGATTATACATTTCTTTTCTAAATTTTTTGATTCCCCTGAAGATTTTTATTGCATTTTGTCAGGTGCTATACCAAGGTGGAGAGAGGCCTCATACTATGTCAGTTAAAAAAAAATGTAGATAGGGTGCTTGGGTGGCTCGGTGGATTAAAATCCCTGCCTTCCGGTCAGGTCATGATCTCAGGGTCCTGGGATCGAGGCCCACATCTGGCTCTCTGCTCAGCAGGGAGTCTGCTTCCCCTTCTCTCTGCCTTGCCTCTCTGCCTACTTGTGATCTCTCTCTGTGTCAAATAAATAAATGAAAAAAAAAATGTAGATAAGGAAAGAAAAAGGAGGAACATGTCTGTGAAACATTATAACAATATAATAATTGCCTTTAAAATGTTTCATAATAAATATTTTTATGTTCTGGTCATTAGAAAATCTAAATGATTACAGAAAAGCAATAAATTAACCAAGACTGTAGGTCAGCAACATAAATTTCAAGTTATTCCAACACATTTATGGGGTTTTTTTAAAGGATAATCACTATTTTTAAAATTTCTCAGTCTATCCTTAATTCTTTCTGCTCAGAAGTTTATTGCAAGAAACAGAGAAGGAAAAGTAGCAAAAAGTCGATACATTTAAATAACTTCTAAACTCAATTCCTTTCCAATACATGCGGGCTATAGTGGAGAGAGTATAAACATGAGCCTCTAAACAGCCCAGATTCTACCTCTGGGCAGAAGACCCCCTAGGATAAAAAGCAAAGCAGTTGTTGCCGGAGAAGAATGTTGTGGTTTATGCATTGTTACTTTGCTCATAATTTATCCCGAGTCTGTAATTTTACAGAGGGTCTGTTGTTCACCTCATTCATCACAGAGAGACACTAAGGAGAGGAAAGCTGTACACACAAAAATTAAAAATCTATTTGTTGCCCTTGGCATGCTTTCATTTCTTGTTCAACTCAGTTTGTTGTGTTTAACTCTTATTGGTTTATTCTTGGCTCCACAAGAGAAAAATGAGCTTGCTTTGTTGATCTCCTACAGAAACTGCCTCCCAGGGAGTCTCCAGGTTTTCATTTTCATTTTGTGTCCACACTAATGATACTGAAAAACAGGATTGTTGCAGGCTAAAAAAAAAAAAAAAAAAAAATTCACAATTCTCCCACCATATTTCCTATTTTGCATTTGTACTTAAAGCGATTACTGCTGTTTTAAAAATTATTTGAAATAAATACAGCAGCCAAATTTTTTTCTTCCTGTTTCTAATGATTTGTTCCAGGGAAGTAGTATGATGTAGCTTAAAACTTACAACTCCTTTTATCGGAGTGAATTTAAGCAAGTTACATAGACTCCACAGGCCTCCCCCTTAATTAATAAGGGCATGATAATATTACCCTTACTTTTTAGGGGAATCAAGAGGATTGGGGGAGTTGTTACTTAAAAGCACTCATAAAAGTGATGGCAATTATTATAAAGCTTCTGGTGATATTTACTTATTCCATCTATTATGCACTGAATGTCTGGGTCCCCCCAAAATTCCTATGTTGAAGCTCTTAGCTCCCCAGGTGGCTATATTTGGATAGAGGGTGTAAGGAAGCGATTGGGTTAGAGGAAATTCTAAGAGTGAGGCTCTGATCTGATAGAATTAGTGTCCTTAAAAAAAGAGACCAAGGGAGAGCTTGCGTTCCCTTTCCTTGCACAACTAAGAAAAGGCCATGTGGGCATACAGTGTGAGGGCAGTCATTTGCAACCCAAAGGTGCAACCCATCTCTCATGAGATATCAATCCTGCTGATACCTTGATCTTGGACTTTCAGTCTCCAGAACCCTTTCTGTGGTTTAGGCTGCAGTCTATAGGATTTTGTATGGTAGTCTGAACAAACTATTATACTACTGACTCCCTACCATAACTTGTAAAATTAGCTGAGATATTTAGTTTTATTTCAGGTTTTTATCATCTCTTTTTTTTAGGTTCTTTTTAGATAGAAAAGCTTATTCTAAAATTTATATGGAAAGGCACAGGCTCCAGAATAGCTAAAACTATCTTGAATAAAGAAAATAAAGTGGGAAGACTCAGTCGGCCTCTTTTTGAGTTTCACTTACAGAATAGCGTGATATTGGTAGAACTGTAGACACGTACATCAGTGGACTAGAGATCCCAGAAATAAACCCACATAGATGTACCAAACTGATTTTTGACAAAATTACCAAAGAAAATCAATGGAGGAAATATCAACTCTTTCAATAAATGGCACTGGAGAAATTGGACATCCATGGCCATAAAAGTAAACTTCAAGCTAAACCTCATGCTTTATAAAAATAAATAAATAAATAACTTATAAGTCACAGGGACTTTAAGTTTAAAACTATAAAACTTTAGGGAAAAAATGAGAAAAACTTCATTATTTAGGGCAAGACAAAAAATGTTTAGACTTGGCACTAAAAGCATAATCCATACATTGATACATTAGACCTTATCAAAATCAAAACCCTTCTGCTCTGTGAAATGAAATAGAAACATTTTCCCTGTTCAAAAGATGAAAAGACAAACTACAGATTGGGAGAAAACATTTGTAAACCATATATTTGATAAAGGATTTGTATGTAGACCTAATACCTACAACTCTAACACTCAATAATCAATAAAATAAACAACCTCAGGGTCACCTGAGTGGCTCAGTTGGTTAAGCAACAGCCTTTGGCTCAAGTCATGATCCTGGAGTCCAGGGATCGAGTCCCATATGGGGCTCTCTGTTCAGCGAGGAGTCTGTTTCTTCCTCTGACTCTCCCCTCTCTTGTTCTCTCTTTCATTCTCTCTTTTTTAAATAAATAAATAAAATCTTCAAAAAAATAGCAAAATTAAAAAATTAAAAATTAAATAAACAAACTAGAAAATAGGGAAAAAAAGAAATAAATAGAAATTTCACATAGGAATACATACAGGTAGCAAATAAGCACATGAACAGATATTTGACATCATTAGCTATTGAGGAAATGAAAATTTAAACTTCAATGAACTATTAAGGCACACTTACCAGAAAGGCTAAAATAAGAAAAAAATGACAGCACAAAATGCTGGAAAAATGTGGAGAAATCATTCATACAATGATAATAGGAATGTAAAATGACACAAATACTCTAGAAAACAGTTTGGGAAACTCTTATAAAACTAAATGTGCCATTACTATAAGACCCAGTAATCACATTCTTGGACATTTATCAAAGACAAATGAAAACGTATGCTCGTACAATAATCTATACATGAATGTTCATAGAAGCTTTATTTGTAATAATCTAAAACTTCAAACAACCTAAATGCCTTTCAATGGGTTAACTGTTAAGCAAACTAGTTTGTCCATGCTGTGGAATAGTACTCAGCAATAAAAAAGGAATGAGCCATTGGTAACGTGCAGTTGTATGAAAATTCAGAAAATTATGAAGAGTGAGAAAAACCAATCCCGAAAGATTACACCCTGTGTGATTCCATTTATGTAACATTTCTGAAATTACAATATTATTCAGATGAGGAATCCATCAGCCATTGCCAGGGCTTTAAGATGAGGGAGGTTGGAAGCAGACAGATGTAGTTATAAAGGGATCCTTGTGAGGATGGGCTGTTATTTGTCTTGACTATGGTGGTGATGACACAAAGAAGTGCATGTAAGCCAGTGAATCTGAATAAGATCAAAGGATTGTATCAACATCAGGGTCCTATGTTACACATAGTTGTCACGCAAGATCTTACCATCGGGGAGAACTGGGTAAAGGGCATGCAGGAACCCTTTATCGCTTCTTAACTGCATGTGAATCTACAATGATTTCAAACAAAAATTTAATTCCAAAAGTCAATGGGATCCAAATAAAAAATAAAATGAGAGACAGCATCAGTTCATTCTATGACTCTGTAATTTTATCCCCACCAGGTGGTCCAGGTATTTTTTGTGAGTACCCAGCTGCAGGATTCTGTGCAGTATGGTGTCTATGTAGAACGTACACAGTTCAGAATTTGGTCGTTCAAAATCACTCTCCTAATAACACTTGAGCTTTCTGGTCCTTGAAAACTTCCTTTGTAATTGGACTTGATAGAAAAATTAAGACGACAGGAATTGCCGTGCAGAGCATTAGTCTCAAGTCCTCCCAGTTAAAGAAAAGTTGAACTTTTGACATGGATATAAAACAGGCCCAGAAGGCTGCTGTTCAGCATAGTCTGATTCTTGGATTCAATTTCAGAGCACTTTGAAGTCATTTTATGCCACTTGACTCAAATCATTCATCTCAGTGAAAATTTGTTAGTTAAATGTCAGCTCCTTGGTGTTAGTCTACAGCCTTCACAGAGGGAACCAAGGCTGCCTAACAACGTTTAAAAGATACTTCCAGCTCCAGCAGCATTCCCAAGTAGCAGAGGAAGCCTCCTGCTCTAGAAGATCCTAGCCATAGGAGTGCTTTGCTATCAGTAAATATAACAAAAAGAAATAAATAACATGTCTAATGCACGAAATGAATTGTAGCATGATTCCTGCTGAGAAGAAAATCTCCCTGGTTTTTAAAATTTTTTAACACTCCTTTCCCATTTCAACTAATATGGCAATTCAGAAGTAGCCATCATTGTGATTTGCAAAAAAAACCTAACAGGGATTTGTTGCTTTGAGCAGCTTTCGGCCTGTGCTTCAGGCTGTCCACTTTGAAGATGCTATCTTCTTTTCTCTGGTTCCAGGGACAGCCTCTGTGATAAGCATGTCAGCAGAATCGAGCTGGACAACATCCAGGCAGTATTAATTACAGATGAATCTCAAGAAATGAAATGTTTGTTTTCAGACTTGAGTTAGTTTGAGTTATCAAACAAAGACACCGGCAGATCATAGTCACAGATTAGTTGTGCTGAAGAGGACGCTGGTAGTATTTTTAAAGATCACTAATTCACACGCTCTTTTAGGGGCCAAAAAATTCAAAACCTATTTCCTTTAAAAAATATAGCAAGTGATCTATATTTAGTTCTGTCATGAGATTATGTGTAATTGCCAAGATGACATTATTTTCAATCAAGATCATTGCTAGACGCCAGCATAACCTATGATGAAACAAGATATATTTATTGCACTATCACTTAGCAGCAGGACAATTAACGTGTGTCATTATTTTGATTTATTGCCTGCAAGTTTAACATTTTTTACAATAAATACATGCTGTTTCCATAAGCAAAGTCTAAAAAATGAGTAAATCAGTAGATGCAGTAGGCAACTGAAAATACAGGTACATGACAGCTGATTTGGAGGGGAATGGAAATCAGAGAGAACAAATTAACTTTTACGTTTCTGGGACAATAATGAAGCCAAAGTTTAAAAAATTAAGTGCGGTTTAAACAGTATCTCTCAAAACTAATAGCAGCTCTTTTGTCATTCTATGCATGCTCATATTCCTTCCATACAATATACAATTATTAACAAGAACCCTATCTTCTAATCTTGGCTGCCTTAAAAACATTAGCAGGAGTCATTCATCATCATATTTCTTATTAAAGCTTGGAAGAAACACCACACAACAGCATGTCTTGGAAGTTGGAACTCTGAAGAAAATCCCTGTCCATTATTTTTTCCATGACTTTGGCTAATGTTAAAAATAATTGCTATTACAAGATTTGCCTGCCCTTTAATTGCCAGTTTTCACCGATTCAGTGATTGAAAATTCCACTCCTATCCTCTAGAATTGTGAGTAGTTGCCCCTTTCCTACCCTTTATTTGAATGTCTTAGAATTACTCAGGGTAGTATTTTGACTTTCCCTTTTCAGCTGTCTGGGCAAAATCAGTTCACTAATGATGCATGTAACCATTGGGCACTGCAACAGTATGTGTAAAAAACAAAAACAAAGACCCTAACTCTAATTTGGTTAGGTTGACAACACAGTCAAAACTCTGATGTGTTCTTTAAAGTTACTACTAATTCCTCTTTATCGTTTTTGTTCCACAGATTAAGAATTTCTTAGAAGTATTCATCTTTTTCATATTTTGGCCTTAATGGATACTTCTGAGCAAATAATTGATCATTGGTCTCATTCATAAAGAGCTTGTATTGGTTTTCAGTTCTAAACATTTGATGGAACTGAAATCAACTACTTTGTCTTCAGCAGTCTAAATCTTTCCAGGGCTTCTTTATGTTAAAAACCCATAAATAGAAGGGCCTATGTGGCTGAGTATCCCTTCATCCCAGGTCATGATCTTAGGGTCCTGGGTTCAAGCCCCGTATCAGGCTCTCTGCTCAGCAGTGAGCCTGCTTCTCCCTCTCCCTATGCCCCTCCCCACCAACACCCCACTTATTCTCTCTCTCTCTCACTAATAAATAAAATCTTTATAAAATTATTTAAAAGCATAAATACTATAAATATGGATGTTTCTTTTCCTATTTTCTAATATCCAGGTTAGCATAATATAAACCACTGATCAGCATTGACCTTTCATTGCTTAGTAATATATCTTGGAGATAGTTCTTTAATCATACATAGAAAGTGTCTCCATTCATTTACAGCCATGTATGTACACATCATAATTTAACCAGTCCTTATTGATGAACATTATGGCTATTCATTTTGTTAGATTTTTGTTTTTGTTTTTGCTATTCTGTACCATGCTTTATGGAAAAACCTGTGTTTCTTCTTTCATTGCACTCCTCTGCAACTGGAGGATAAATGTCTGGATGTAAAGACTGTATTATGAAGTAATTAAGCAGTATTATAAAGCTGTCACCTAGGACAAGGATTCTCAACAGCTATACCATTGACCATTTGGGCCAGATAATTCTCTGTTGTGGAAGACTGTTCTGTCATTTTAAGATGCTGTGCAACATCCTGGGCTCTCTCCACCGGATGCCTGTAGCACCTGCCCCGAAGACCCCCTGCTTCATTCTGGTCAACACAAATGTCACCAGATATTGCCAAATGTTTCCCAGGAGGGCCACATCACCCCAGTTTGGAACCACTATTCTAGGTGATTGTATCATTTACTGGCATTACCATCTGGGTGAGATTCTTTTCCTTACTGACACTGTGTGATATCAAACTGGAGAAATTTTGACAATTTGATGGGGAAGACAATGGAATCTCAGTACCATTTCAATTTGTATTTCTCTTATTATGAGAGGAGGAGCATCTTGTCTTTTTTTTTTTTTTTTTGGCTATTCTCTGAATTGCCTGTTTATATTTTTTAAGCTTTCCAATTGCCAGTCTATTTTCACTTTAGACTTGTTTATCTTTTCTTGTACATTTCTAGAAAATTTTCATATATTAGAGAGATTACTTCTTTGCAATATGAGTCGAGATGTTTGTAATGTTGTCATTTGTTTTCTGATTTTTGTTATGGTGCTTTGAGATTCAAAATAGCTTTAATTTCTATATGTAGTTGAATTTTCCAATCTTTCTGATTTCTGAATTTTGAGTCATAATCAGCAAAGCTCCCTATGATATTATATTCTAGGAGTTCACCTATACTTTTGTTTAGTATACTTATGGCTTTATTATTTGTATGTATTTTATCATATTTGAAATTTATCCAATATTCATTGTACTTATCTTGTTTCTGCTTAAATTACTACATTCTTTAATAGATTCTTTTCTTTTAGCTAGCTAAAACTCATGATTAATCAAAAGTCTATTGATTGAGAGACCACTGGTAGCTATAATCTAAACTTCTTGTGGTTCTCACATAATTTTTTATATTTTATAGTCTATAAAAAGGGGTCTGTTTGTAGAATCAATATTTTAATTTTAAATACAAAATTTAATAACATCTTCTTTTCTAGTAGTAAAATCATATTTTTCCATAGTCTTGTGGTTCTTATTTTACTTATTTATTTTTTGGCAATAGGTCAACATTCAACAACCTCAAATGGAGATTTCTCTTAAGAAAAATTTACTACTATCCTATTTGAAACATATGAGAACTCACTTTGGGAGTTTATTGGCTTTTAGTATAAGAAATATAAAATGTATCCTATGAGGTTGTGCCTGTGCCTTTAAAAGAAGTTCATTTATAATAAAAATCAGTGAATATAGACAAAAGCTTCCTCCTGAGCCAGGTTTATTTTTAGGTAAAACCACAGAATCTAATCAGGTTTCCTGTTATAATATAAAGTGGAAATATAAAGATGCCTGATTATTTTGTGTTAGGACCAACCGTTTCATTCTATCATCTGTCTTTTTCTATCACCTCCAATGTGATATCCTGGAATGGGGCTCCTGACACATAATAGAAAGCTTCAGAGGAAACATTAATATGTTCCTTAGTTCAAGTAGTCCATGTTATCACAGAAGCAAATGAAAAGTCTCCCGACCTTTTCATTTACTCCTACGACAACATGCTCTGAGAGAAAAGATTTTTGCCAGCTGTTTTAGTTTTAAATTACAGTGCCATGATTGGTTTCGTTTCTAGGTCACCCATAGCAACCATTATATGCACAAGATGAGCAAGGGATGCATATAAAATTCTCAAGAGTTTAAGTTCAGCTGTTCTAATTTATGATCAAGAAGATTTTTGTTAGTTTGGATCTGGTAGGATAGCGAAAATGTATATCATTTGTTCACTAATTTCCCCTTTTGGTGGGGGGTGCTTTTCAAAATCCTTGTCTTTCAAAACTATGAATTCTTTATGCATAACCCTCTCAACAGCAGAGAAAAATATTAAAATAGTTTTGAAGTATGTTCCACTGGCCTCCTAACAGGCTTCCCAGTGGAAATAAGATTTTTGAAAAAAAGTACTGGGGTGGGGCGCCTGGGTGGCTCAGTTGGTTAAGCCACTGCCTTCAGCTCAGGTCATGATCCCGGAGACCCGGGATCGAGTCCCACATCGGGCTCCCTGCTCGGCGGGAAGCCTGCTTCTCCCTCTCTCACTCCCCCTGCTTGTGTTCCCTCTCTGGCTGTGTTTCTCTCTATCAAATGGATAAAATCTTAAAAAAAAAAAAAAAAAGTACTGGGGTGCTTGGGTGGCTCAGTGGGTTAAGCGACTGCCTTCAGCTCAGGTCATGATCCTGGAGACCCGGGATCATACCCCACATCCGGCTCCCTGCTCAGCGGGAAGCCTGCTTCTCCCTTTCTCACTCCCCCGGCTTGTGTTCCCTCTCTCACTGTGTTTCTCTCTATCAAATAAATAAATAAAATCTTAAAAAAAGAAAGTACAATAAAAAAATTCAAGATTTTATACCTATTGCCACTTTCGTTCCTTAAGAACCTCATACCAAAAGTGACAGGTTTTAATTCATGCTGGTATTGCTATTTTTTTCTCCTCATCCTTTTATTGCTTACTTGTTATTAACTTTATTATTATTTTTCTCCACCTAATTTGCTCTTTCCCAGTTCTTTATAGGAACCTATAAGTTCCAGGAATATAGAATTACGGCTTCTGACATCTCGGCATTCCCCAAATGTGTCCGTACCTCTGGCTTCACACTGGTACTTAGCAGTGTCTTGGAGGAGGGACTTCACTTCAATGAGTAAGTGTCTCATCTCTAAGATTTCTCATTTTCCTACTATTCATTGATACTATGCAATACATTTTAATAATGACTGAAACAAAGGGTTGACAAATTTATTTACAAACTGCTTGATAGCAAATATATTGGACTTTTTGAGCCATATTGTCTCTCTAGAACTACTCACTCCTGTTGTAATATGAAAGCAGTCATAGACAATACATAAGCACATTGAGTATGGTTGTGTTCTAATAAATCTCTGCACACTGAAACTTTAATTTCATATAATTTGTAAACATCATAGAATATTATTCTTCTTTTGAATTTTTGATTTTTATTAAAATAATGTAAATACAATTCTTAGCTTGAAGGCATACCAAAAAACATGAGGAAGGTCAGTATTTAGCCCACGGGCCAACCCCTGCTCTAAGCAGTGATTTTCAAATTTGAGTGTGCTTCAGAGTCACCTGAAAAACTAGCTATAACAGATTTCTAGGCCCTGCTTCCAAAATTTCTGATGCAGTAGTTCTGGCTAGGGCCCAAGACTTTCTATTTCTAAGAGGTTCTCATGCAATGGTAATCCGAGATGGTCTTGGCCAACACTTTTAGACTCACAGATATGTATCAAGGGTTGTCAAACTTTTTCAAGAAAGGGCCAGATAATAAATATTTTCAAACTACAAAGTATCTGCAATGACTACCAAACCATGCCATGATAGCACAAACGCATCAATAGACAACACATATTAAATGTAAGTGTTGTGTTACAATCCAGCTTCAGTTACAAAAACAAGCGGTAGGGTGGACTGGATTTATGGCTGTGGTTTACTTACTCATGATCTAGAAGACTTCCTCTTATTCAAGGGCAGATATGGAACATACTCATATTATTTTGATGAGTAAAGCTTAAGTCTTTAAATAGCTTTCTGATCATATTGTGATAAAAATAACTCCAAAAATTATGGTGCTACAGTTTATCAAGTTCAATTAGCTATATCTATGTCTGACTTCACTGTTGATATTGAGAAATAATCAACAGTAGGGTAAAATCTGAGCTGATGAAATGCACATGCATGCAAAAAAATAATACTCACTTTGTTCTTCCTTAATTGCTCTCCTGGTTGCTAAGAGTATTTTGATTGTTTTCACTAATGGACATTTTCAGATATTTATCAAGTTAGCCTGAGAGCTGGTGTTGCAAAACAATATCCTCTAAATTATAATTTTCCCTCAAATTTTCTGACTCTATTTGTTTCATATATTCTGAGACATTACCTTGGCCTTATCTTCCACACGTTTTACTGAGTTTGCATCAAATGTATTTCTTAATGCATTATTTTCTCAGGTACCTCAGCAAATCCCAGAAGACATTTGTGTGCCTGTGGACGAGAGTGTGTGTGTGTGTGTGTGTGCACGCACGCATGCACTTGCAGGCATGTGCAAAACTCTTCTCTTTCCTAAACTCTTTCAATTTCCCTGGGTCAGTTTCCCTGAGTGAAAGGCTAGGCTAATATTTTGTCCATACATTTTCCAAATATCTGGTGATTTTGACTTTCTCATCATAATTTAAAATGGGAGGATAGGAATTTTGATAGAGAATTCCCATTTGTGTATGGATGGCTTTGCTTAAGAATGAGATGGGTTATGACATATATCGGGAGTCCTCTTAATAGCAGAATTAGAGGGCTTTACTCTAAGGTGAAGCGCTAATACCAACTCCCCCCTCCCCAGTTCTTCCAAGTACCCCACCCCTAGTTCTCTAGAAAAAAGTCCTCCAGTACTTTCCTTGGTGCAAATGTCTGTTTGTGTTATCATTTGCAGAATTTCAATTAACATTCTTGGTTTTAGACTCTCTCCTCTGCCCCCATCAGACTAGCTGTCTTTGAGTCTGAATACCTTAAATCTATATAACATATTACTTTTATATATTATGCAAAATCCTCGGATTTGGTTTGCAGGGAACTCAATGACAGGGGCAATAATACATTCTGGGGGTAAAAAAGTCCCCAACTGCAAATCACCGACTGAAGTTAAGTTTATCTCAAAGAAACAATCCTTTAAAATGAGCTTATCAGTAAACTGCCATCTCTGCTAGATGGACTTTGCAACTGAGTGACTAAGTGAGCAAGTTCTACATTGCTAATGCTTTTGGCAGACACAAACTGTTTGACTTCTAGAACTTCAGGCTCCGTTTTACCAATCCAGCTAAGCCCCTGGGCTTTACTCTTTAGTCTCGTCTCCCATGGGAGTCCCATTACTCTCCTAAGACCTTGTAACCTGTGCATATTATTTTCTCCACACCTTCCAGGGACAGCAGACCACTTTTTGGGAGGAGAAACCTCAAACTGCATTATTGTAAACAGTTCTTGAATTTCCTTAAACTCCGTTGGTAAGTTTTCCAACCAAAATCCACATGGATTACAAGTGCTACAAACTGCTTTTTCGGTTTGATAGGGTGTGACGGCAGATGTCAAAGTCAATTGCCTCAAATCTAATTTATTACTTTATTGAAAAGCTGGACGTGTTGAAGTTTGGCTTAATTGAGATTGCTCATTACAAGCTATTTTCCCTGAACGGAAATATAAAGTGAATGGCACTTTAAGTACAGAAGGAAAAAGTTTCAGCAGTTATGTAAAAATAGCATCTGATGAACAGAAAGAATCCTATGTAAAGCACACTATTAGCAGCAACCACAACGCTCCTACCATAGCAGTCCTGGAGCATAAGCAATCATAAGTGCTTTTATAGCAAGGCTGTTCCTGTTTTATAGTATTCATTGTGTCAGCACTGTAATTATAATTTCTCTTTTGTATAAGTTTACAGAAAAGCTGTAAATCTCCCAAACTTATTTTTTAAAAGCCTCACTTGTGTTTAAAATAAAATAACTTATGAATATTTTTAAAATGTTGATTAGAGCGGTCCACGTATTAGACAACGAATGCATCAATTACTGTGTGCCATCATAAGGCCCTTCGTTGCAAAAAAAGATGACTGGTAAAGCAAAATTAAGTAATTTAGAAAAACATCGTACTCACATGAAAATGGAAAATTATTAGAAACATAAAACATATTACTTTTCAAATTGTAAACAATAGATTAGAACCCCATTATTTTCCCCATACACAAGGTTAATAATAATGCTGGGGTGAAGTGAGGAAATAGGGAACAGTGCTATTATATGAAATTCTATTATGAGTAAATATATTTTAGTTTAATTGTACTAAAGTTAATCTCCTTACAAGTTAAACAAGTAAAGGCAATAACTGAAAATGTTAAAAAATATTTTAACCTAAAAACAAAACAAAACATTTTAACCTAAGAACAGAATTTGTAAATGTATATGGTATCTTTTACATGGAGTCATGATGAAATAATACTAACATTAAAGAAAAAAAAAAAAAAAGCAAGTGCTCCTGGGTGGCATGGTCGTTAAGCATCTGCCTTCAACTCAGGTCATGATTCCAAAGTCCCGGGATCGAGCCCCACATCGGGCTCCCAGCTCTGAGGGAAGCCTGCTTCGCCATCTCTTACTCCCCTGCTTGTGTTCCCTCTCTAGCTGTGTTTCTCTCTACCAAAGAAATAAATAAAACCTTAAAAAAAAAAAAAAAACAGTTTTAACACATCTCAGAGATTTAGACCCTATTTTGTACTGTTATAAAACCTGATCAAACCCTAACATCTCATATTACATCTGACATAGTTTCCTTCCCTTGTACAACATTCTTTATTCCCATCATTATATTATCAGTTGAGAATGATGCTTGCTTCAGTTGCAGAGTCAATGGCTATTGTTAGATTGTATCACAACATTACAATTATTTAACTATGAAGTCCTTTTCATAGTAACTTTTCTGTAACATTACATACAAAGACATACCTGTAGTTGGCTTGACAGGGTATCTAAAAGGTAAATGGTTGCTCAAAATGCTTAAAGAAAGTGAAAAGAAGTTTATGCAAAAGAGCCATTCAAGGTCTCTGAAGTTGGTGAATTTCAAATAACACAGCCTATTGAATCATTATAATGATGAATCAGCTTTACTATCTTTAAGTAACACACAGACCTTGTTTAGAATAGTGAACTTGCTATATTATAATTGATAGTATGGAAGAACACTAGTCATGTTAGCTTCAATGAAGAAATGTATATACATTTTGACATAAAGAAATATATGGAATATGGCATAACATTATTATATGATACCTTAAGTGATTATTTTGACTGAATATTATGCTAGATTTTATCATACTCTATGCATTCAGTTGAAACCTATTCCTACAGCTGCTACAACTTTTTTTAGATTTTCGTTGAGAAACTGTCTATTTAGCCATCAACCATTGTTTAACAATGCTTTCTCCTTCTATTTCAAGGTGTCATTACTGATGTTAATTATTTTCTATATGTGGAAATGTATCTCAGACTGTTAATTTTGATGCCATGTGCATGTAAACAACTCTTTTTAATTCACAGTCATTATGTAAAGAAACTAGGGCAGAAATGGATGGCTGGATGTTATTTCTGACTTTCGTTTTTCAGAATTATTAAAGATAATAAGATAAAGAATCCTTTTGAGTAGTCTGGACAGCTATTTCTGCTTTGGTAGAAATGTGCAGACAAAGGCACTGTGCCTTAGGATTTTTCCTTTTTTTAAATTTTATAATTTTTGTATTATGTTATGTCACCATACAGTACATGATTAGTTTTTGATGTAGTGTTCCATGATTCACTGTTTGTGTATAACACCCAGTGTTCCATGCAATATGAGCCCTCATTGATATTCATCACTGGGCTCACCCATCCCACCACCCCGGCCACTCTAAAACCCTCAGTTAAATTCCCGAGGTCCATAGTCACTCATGGTTTTTCTCCCTCTCTACTTCCCCCCCCCTTCATTTTCCCCTTCCTTCTCCTAATGTCCTCCATGCTATTCCTTATGCTCCACAAGTAAGTGGATCCATATTGTCTTTCTCTGCTTGACTTATTTCCCTTAGCATAATCTCCTTCAGTCTCATCCATGTTGATGCAAAAGTTGGGTGTTCATCCTTCCTCATGGCTGAATAATATTCCGTTGTATATATGGACCACATCTTCTTTATCCATTCACCTGTTGAAGGGCATCTCGGTTCCTTTCACAGTTTAGCTATTGTGGACATTGCTGCTATGAACATTGGGGTGCATGTAGCCCTACTTTTCACTACATTTGTATCTTAGGATTTTTCTTTCTTACACCAAGTTGGCCTGCTACTACAAATTTGCTAGGAAACACATATGGTTTATAGTTATGCTATAGCTATTTTAAAACATACACATTTCTCTTTATCACTCTTCTTTCTCTTTTTAAAACTATATGTCACCTGTACTGGTAGGTTTGCAATCATGCTGGATAAAACTCCAACAATCTTGCTGAAGTCTACTATGGATTATTCTCTTAGAAGTATAGCATAACTTCATATATTATTTGCTTTCACGTTAAATCCAGACATTTGGTATGTTCCTTCTTTTCTTCCCTTTCAGGTATATAGATGACCTTTGACAACTGCTACAGTAAGAGGGTCATTTGTCTCATAATTATCATAGCTTAGGCATCCAATAAGCCAATGAAGTCATAGGCTATAGTGTGGTTGAAATATTCTTTTCTTGCAAAAAAGAAAAATAAGCTGCAGGGGTAGTACAGATTAATGAACTACTTGGTTAATGTAGCTATTTCTTCTTAGAAACAGAGTTGTTTCTTTCTTTGAGAAAGGAAATTTTTATCCATCTCATGTGTAAGTAACATCAACCAGATTAAGAACCAATTGACTGAAACACATTAAATTTAACTGCAAAACACAGCATCTTGTCTTCTTATATCATTGTCACTCAAGAAACCAATTAAGCCCATCAAGAAGATATAGGCCACTTGCAACTTCAAGCTTTATGAAGGCAACTGTTGACTGCTTATAGGTTTATTCTGACAAAGGATTTGGACCTAAGCAGAACTATCTTATTCGTCAGGCTCTGTGCACTTGTAGTATTTTTTTTTAAGATTTTATTTATTTATTTGATAGAGAGAAACAGAGCAAGAGAAGAAACACAAGCAGCAGGAGTGAGAGAGGGAGAAGTAGGCTTCCCGCCAAGCAGGGAGCCCGATGTGGGACTCGATCCTGGGTCTCCAGGATCATGACCTGAGCCGAAGGCAGTCGCTTAACCAACTGAGCCACCCAGGCGCCCCTGCACTTGTAGTCTTGACAGTCAGTTTCCACATAATCCTATTCATGATGTAGAGTCACAGAAACATAAAATCTTGGAATTGGAAAGGAAGTTAAGAATTTAAGATTCCATCTTTTAAAATAATTTCACATATATAAAGACTTTCAAATGCAGTTTGAATGAGTTGTAGAACAGTTGTTGTATTACCTCAGAAGTTGTCTTCCAACAAGAAAACCAAAGAGGAAGAGTGTATATGTATACTTATTCCTAAGCACCTCTGGGTTGTTCCCTGAGGACAGCTAGGTGATTGATTTAGGTATTTGTGGGCAATGAGCTTTGAGGTAGTACATAGGCAGATATGGGCAATGAGAAATCAGGCCTGTCAATCTGATTTGATTCTTCCTTCTGAGCTGGAGAAAACTGAGAACATTCCAGTCACCACAGACAGCCATCTGCATTGGACTTGCTGCTCTGCACGTCACCCCATGCTGACTCTCTGTATTCTGAGTACCAGGGTGCCCCAACTGTATATCTAGACTCATATTTAAGATCATGCTACAGTGTTTTAAACAAGTTTAGTATTATATTGGGTGTTTTAATTGGTTGATATAACAAAGCATATATAGAATCAAGAAACAAACCAATAGACACAAACATAAACTTGTGTTTATCTGGGATAATAAGCCATTGTCCTCCACAAATCAGTGGCATATTCTTTAGCAGTTGCAAGTTGTTCAAAGCTAAATGCATACTTTCCTTTTCTTTCTCTCTCTTATTGTCTAAGTAATCACCATAAAGTGACAATATGTTTAACAAAAGTATCTTCCATACCTTGTCCTATCATCTCTATCTCAATGGTATTGTTTGTGTTGAAAAATCCATTTATCAACTTAAGCGTCTTCCAATTTTTCCACCATTATAATAGGAGACAGTCTAGCATAGAATATATAGGTTCTGAATATATGGGTTCTGAACTTAGAATTTGTGAAGTTCAAATTCACATTGACTGGTTGGGTAGTCTTTGTCAAGTTACTTAATTTCTCTAAGACTTATCTACTCAGTAATGAAAGTGTAGTAATTATAATGCCTCCTATAATGTTTGTATTAAAATAAATCATATCTATATATGTATATATATAAATTTTTGAGACTGACACAAACATTAAATAAGTTACTTATTATTACTGTTACTGTTATTATTACTTTTTTCCAAGATTAAGCTCAAACATCTTTTACCCAGTTTAGTTCAATTATCTCTGGGAAAAAAAAAAGTCCATATTCACCTTTCCTCTTGTCTCATGATGTCATCCTTTAATCAAAGCTCTAGTAGAGTAGTTACCATATCACATCATTATTATTTACTTCTCTGACTCTCACCCTGGAGAAAAAGTCCCTGAAGGAGAAGTCTGTAACATTAATCAGTTACCCACATCAAACAGCATCAAGCCTCATGCAAAGAACACACTTGGTGTTAATGGCCTCAAACCCTAGCTACCAAAATTCTGCTGTCATCTTCTATGACAATTAATTCACCTACAGAACCAAAATAACTTAGTAAACACATGCGTGTTTTCTGGTTAAACAATAAAGAGCAAAAACCTCATTATTCCTTCTGATTCATAATTCCATGTGTTTCTTTTATATCCATGTTTGTTACTTTTAAGGGAAACTTAGTCAATAAAAAGAAAATCACATTAGGTATTCAGAGGTCTTCCACGTAAAAAAAAAAGAAACAAATACTGAAAATTTTTTTCTAATGTACAAGCTATGCCATATTTATTTTAAGGTACAGTTAAGTTTTAAAATTGAGTACTAAATTCTTTTTCTTTTTTTATTTTAAGATTTTATTTATTTGACAGAGAGAAACACAGCTAGAGAGGTAACACATGCAGAGTGAGTGAGAGCTGAAGAAACAGGCTTCCCGCTGTGCAGGGAACCCAATGTGGGGCTTGATCCCGGGACTCTCGGATCATGATCTGAGCCGAAGGCAGACACTTAATGACTGAGCCACCCAGGTGCCCCTGGTACTAAATTCTAAGAGTGATCTTCAAGTCCTGAGGCAACATAACAACTCTCAGAATATGCTATTGATTTTGACAACATTAAAATGATGAAATTATAAGTAACAGTCTTTGAAGATCGATTTATGCAACTCAGGGATTGTCCAAAGAAAAATGATACATGATAGTTAACCAATGATATTGGAACCTGCTTACCCTAAAGATTCGTAAATTGATAAAGGTTATTAAGGTAATTGGATGGGCAACTACTTTAAGTATATCTTTAAAGGATAGAAAATGGAATTTAAACTTCTCTGGGAAGTAGATTTCTGAAACAGATGACATTTAGAACATTAAAAAATTCTAAACCTATCTAGATTTTAAAGGGATTTCATTGTCAAGTTAGTATTAAGGCTTAACTTTAGGAGGAAAAACAAGAAAAGTGTACAGAAAATCTCCATAACATGTTATGATAAAAGACCATTACTGTCTATCTGTTGCAGCTCAGTAGAACAGAAAAAGAATATATATATAAGTAAGAGATCTAAATCTAGTCTACTCAAAAATTTTTAGGGAATTTTACTAATCATTATCTACTCTTTTATAATAAAGATTATAAAAGTCTATACTTTTTAAAAAATTTACTACCTAGAGGAGACTTTACATAAAAAGGGTTTAGTAATGGAATTATGAGTAAAATTGAAACACCAGTCATAACTGACATGAACATTTGAAGAAAAAATGCATTAAATCACTAATCTAGGGGTGCCTGGGTGGCTCAGTCTTTAAGTGTCTGCCTTTGGCTGGGGTCATGGACCCAGAGTCCTGGGATCAAGGCCTGCATCCAGCTCCCTGCTCAGTGGGAGGCCTGCTTCACCCTCTCTCACTCCCCCTGCTTGGGGTCCCTCTCTAGCTGTGTTTCTCTCTGTCTAATAAATAAATAAAATCTTAAAAAAAATAAATCACTAATCTAGCTGATGACAAAGAAAGAGAAAGAGGAAAGTACTGACAATCTGTACATAGTAGAGTAACAGATGTCCCATGTCAAACATTTATATAGTAGAATGAAATAAAAATGCTATCATTACTAAAGTACCCATAGGTTAATAAGTCTGAACTTCAGACTAGTTGGTGCCTCAATATATTTTCAAAATGTTAAGACCATTTATAGAAACCATGTTATTTATTTTTTATATAAATCCTTTTACTTCTCATTAAAAATCAATAAAGATTTATGATTTTGGTAATTACAAGTTGGATAATTCAGACTAACCCTTCTTCTGAAGAAAACTGGAGGGAAGAAATTCTGTTTAAAGGTACAGGAGAGCTAAGAAATAAATAATTACCAAGCCGAGATACAGGAGAAGACAGAAATTCAGACATAAGAATTCAGTATTTAGAAATTTTTCAACTTTAGGGTGTTTGCTAATTCTAAGAGATTCTGGGTACATCAATTGGCAGCTTCCTCATACGAGAATGGCAAAGGTGGGATAACAGCCACCGAAGCTTGGGAGAATCTGGCAAATATCTTAAATTTACTTGGAATCAAACTGAACTATACCCTTTGGAAAAAGGTTAAGCTAAGAAGTACTAATCTGGCTTTCAAAGGACTATGGCCCAACTCCAAATTATCTTAATGCCTGAAATTGGGTTAAGATATTCTAAGACTCTTAGTGCTCTGGGTCCATGAGAGAAGTAAATGTAAAATCTTTCAGTATGAAAATGACATCCTAGACCACAAATGATTTCAAATTTATTATAAATAAGCAATGATACAGAGACAAATTTATGTGGATGACAATAACAACCAACCAAAGAAAAAGATCCACAGATTTTGCATATTTTAGAGTGATTAGACACATGTTAATAAAACATAAAATACCTAAGTTAAAATTGTCAGGGTTTTTAAAAAAGTCTTTGAAAACTTGTGCATAAATATAGTATGTTTAGAATTAAACAGGAAATCTAGAATTAAGAGTAATAATAACTAAAATTAAGAACTCAGCAGGTAGTCTGACCCACAATCTGAAAAAAGAAAATATTCAGACTAAAATATGGAGAGGAAAAAAAACAGGGAAAATAAAGAAAAGAAAGTAAAAATATAAGCAATAAGGTGAAAATATATAATGCACTTTTTGATTCTCCAAAGGAGAGGAGGGGACATAGTCAATATTGAAGACATGGTGACTTCAAACTTTCCAAAAGTAGGGACTGGCATTAGCCACAAATTCAAGAAGTCCTGAAAACACCAAGTTTTAAGTAGAAAAAAAAATGTATTTCAAAGCACATTATAGTAATACCTCTGAAAACCAAAGAACTAAGGCTGAGTATCTTACAGGTAGCCACAGACTTAAAGATTGATTGTCTTCAAAGGGAAAACAATAACACAGAGAGCTGATCAATCAATTCAATAAAAACAAGAAGGTAATGAAATGATATCTTTAAATGTTGAAGGAAAATAACTGTTAACTTAGAATTCTATGTCCAGTACAAATATTTATTAACAAAAAAGGTGAAATAAATTCATTTTCAGACAAGCAAAGCTAAGATAATGCATCTTTAGAAAGTCAGCAGTAAAGGAAAATCTAAAGGGAATTCTACAAGAAAAGTGTACACAAATAGCATTTTGCAAAATGAGATAAAGAACAAGAAAAGGGAAAATATAATATCATTTATTGGTATTTACATGTATTAACAAATCCCACTGTAGCATATAATAAAGAAAGTTAAGACAAGTTAAGATTCATGTGATGTGTTCTAGCTTAAACACACAAAATGTGTTTTAAGTAAAAAAATGAGTGAACAAAGGGACCTATAGCAAAGGTGAAAATAGAAAGACTTCAGTAAGATCAATTAAATGCAATTATATTTGTAGTTACATTAAATATAAATGGATAAAACACTCCTCAAAAGCAAAGTTTGCTACACTTAAAAGATCATAATTCTGTTTACTATTCACAAACATTAAAATACAGAAATAATAGGGGCGCCTGGGTGGCTCAGTTGGTTAAGCGACAGCCTTCGGCTCAGGTCATGATCCTGGAGACCTGGGATCAAGTCCCACATCGGGCTCCTTGCTTGGCGAGAGCCTGCTTCTCCCTCTCTCACTCCCCCTGCTTGTGTTCCCTCTCTCGCTGAGCTTCTTGCTGTAAAATAAAGTCTTTAAAAAAAAAATACAGAAATAATAAAAGAATGCAAAAAGTCATGCCATGTAAAGGAAAAATTAAAATAAACTGATGTAACAGTATTAACATGAAACATTAGGGCAAAAAAAAAACATTCCTAGAGAAAGAGGTGGCACGTCACAGTAATAAAAGATTTAATTAACAAAAAATTATAATAATTCTAATTTTTGGTAACATAAGAACATAGGTTTAAAATATATGAAGCAAAAGATTATAGAACAAAAACCAGAAATAAACAAATCTATAACTCTATTAAAAAGTTTTAATAGAGGGCACCTGGGTGGCTCAGTGGGTTAAGGCCTCTGCCTTTGGCTCAGGTCATGATCTCAGGACCCTGGGCTTGAGGCCCGCATCGGGCTCTGTGCTCGGCAGGGAACCTGCTTCCTCCTCTGCCTGCCTCTCTGTCTATGTGTGATCTCTCTCTCTGTCAGATAAATAAATAAAATCTTAAAAAAAAAATTTTAATAGAATTCTCTCTTTAGCTCTTTAACATAAAACAAGAACCATAGAATCAGTAATACTTGGACAGTTAACTTAGAAAACATGTTTAGGGGGCGCCTGGGTGGCTCAGTTGGTTAAGCGACTGCCTTCGGCTCAGGTCATGATCCTGGAGACCCAGGATCGAGTCCCACATCGGGCTCCCTGCTTGGCGGGAAGCCTACTTCTCCCTCTCTCACTCCTGCTGCTTGTGTTCCCTCTCTAGCTGTGTTTCTCTCTGTCAAATAAATAAAATATTAAAAAAAAAAAAAAACAAGTTTAGGAAACTTGACTTAATTGTGTTTTTATAATGTGTATATACAAGTGTGTAAGCATGTATTTCACTGTTACGGCATTGCAAACAAAAACTGCAGTTTTTCTTTTTTAAATTTATAACCACACATCAGGAATTTCAGAATTGAATTGATAGTGTGTTCTCTGATTGCAATGCAACTGAGCTAGAACCAATAATAAAATGTTACTGAGGAAAAAATAAAATATTGAAAAATTCAGATACATGCATCAGACAACGGATAAAGAAAATGTAGTGAAAATCCTGCCATTTGTGACAACATGAATGAACCTGGAGGACATTATGCTAAGTGAAATAACCAGTCTATGAGAAATCCCTAATTAAACAACACCCCAGCTAAACTTCTCATCTCTTCTCTATTTCATACACAAACCTGTTCTACCCACTGTCCTCCTCATCTCAGTTTTTGTGACTCCACCTTTCCAGCCACTCAGTTAAAAAACCTTCGAGACATTCTCAATGCCTTCCTTTTTTTCATATACTGCCTTTAGTCTATCCAAAAATTCTGTTGGTCCTATCTTTAAAATAGGTGATGTGAAATACATGCTTACACACTTTTGCTATACCTGTTGCTACTTTTCTGGTAGAAGCACTATTACCCTCATCTAGATTATATATGTAGTCTTCCTGCTTTCATTCCTGTCCCTCTAAATATACTCTCATCAGAACACTGAGAACAACCTTTTATTTTTTTTTTATTTTTTTTTTTGAGAACAACCTTTTAAAACAACAATTCAAATCAAATTATTCCTTTCCACAAAATCCTGCTAGTTTCCCATTTCACTCAAAGCTAGAGTCAAACTCTTGACAAGGGTCTATACCACCTGACTTAAGTTCTATCTTCCAACCTCTTTTTCTCATTGCTGCTACCACCAACTCCTATTGCTTTTAGGCCCTCATCTCTCAATACCCTCCCCTCCTCTCATTGTATTTCAATTGCACTGACTAAACAGCAGACATCCTATTTTAAGCCTTTGCATTAACTCTTTCCCTTACTTGGAAAATTCTTCAGTTGAATATATGCCCACCTCACTTCTTTACAAACTTTAAGTATTTGTTAAAATTTTATTTTTCGGGCACCTGGGTGGCTCAGTTGGTTAAGCGACTGCCTTCGCTTAACCAACTGAGACCCAGGATCGAGTCCCACATCGGGCTCCCTGCTCGGCAGGAAGCCTGCTTCTCCCTTTCTCATTCCCCCAGCTTGTGTTCCCTCTCTGGCTGTGTTTCTCGCTGTCAAATAAATAAAAATCTTAAAAAAAAATTATTTTTCAACGAAAGCTACCTGACCATTCCATTTAGAATTATAAGTAGGCACTGATACCTACTTCTCTATATTTTAATCCCCATATTCTGCTCCATTGTACCCTTTTCTGCAGTACATATCACAATTCTTTCAATTGTTTATTATTTTGTTTTATTTTTAACACTTAGGCTTTCCAAGCATGTATAATTTGGCTTCACACATATTCTGTGATCAATAAATATTTGTTGAATAAATTAATAGAGGAAAAGTAAAAATAGATTGTCAGTTTCCAAAAAGCAAAATTAGAAGAATATGTGTCCACCATTAGGACATAGAGATTTTCTTTAAAAAGACAAGAGGCATAAAAGCTGCAAAAAAAAAAAATTGATAATACTGACAAAAATTTCAAAAACTTACTTAGAAAAAATATGTAAACAAAGTTAAAATATCTATTCTAGATGTCAAGTATGCATATTATCTGCATATTTATTAGAAAAACACAAACAGCCCAAGAGAAAATAAACAAGGATTTATGATCAAGAAATTACAAAAGGTAATAAAATGTTTGAATGTTTTTTCAACTTGAAATTGAAGCAATAATGAGATACCATTTCTTCCAAGACATTGACAAAATATTAAATGATGATTGCTTCCAATAACAGTAAGAATGCAGAGCCAAAACATTGCTAGTGGGGATGTGATAGATTTAGCCACTCTATAAAGTAATTTGAACATACCTACCAAAAATTAAAATACAAACATCAATTGATAAAGTAATTCCACTTTCAGAAATCTATTATCTAGAAATAAAGATATGAATACATAAAGACACAAAAAATGTATATCTCTATTATTGTAATATTGCTTATAGTGACAAAACCAAAAATCACATAAATACCCACACAGAAGAGAATGGACTGAAAATTTGTGATACACATTCTTACAAAGGAAAATTGTATAGTTGTTAAGAATGAATTGTCCCAACAAAGATGGATTGGCATCTATTGAGCTAGAGGGAGGTCTCAATGTGCTTTGTTGATAGATGAGGAAAGAAAATTGCAGAGTAATGCATTTATACACCTCTATATATGTTTTATTTCATATATATATATGGTATGACTTAGGTACAATTTTTAAAAGAACAATAAGTGTGAAATATTTGAAATGGTTAACATAAGCATAAAAAGAAAATAAAAAGGATAACTTCATATTTTACATATCTAGAGGTTTTTTCTACCTGTTACATTGAGTATGTATAAAATCTGCTATTTAAAATTAAAAGCAAATGTAATAGAGAATAGTGTACCTTTTGATATAACACAAAACCAGATTCAAATTCAAACTCCATTGCTAAATACCTATGTGACCCTGAGTAAGGTAATTAACCACTCACCAACTTCATTAGCCAAATAAGTATTAATTTATTATTATTTTTTAAAGGCTTTATTTGTTTACTTTAGAGAGAGAGCGGGGCGAGAAACAGTGGGAGGGAGAGGGAAGAGGAAAGACTCCAGTACACTATGTGCTGACCATGGAGCTCAACGCTGGCCAATCCCACTGTCCTAAGATCATGACCTGAGCAGAAACCAGGAGTCAGATGGTCAACCGACTGAGGCACACAAGGTGCCCCCAAATAGGTGTTAATTTAAAGAGATTACACAAATGACTTATCAGATATATATGGGCACAATATTATTTGATGAATAATGGGTATCAGTCTCATTGATTCTTAAATTACACACATAGTAAAGTGAAAGTACTATAACTGAGCAGTGAGCTAATAAAAAGCATGGTGAGGAGAAGGAAGATGAGGAGGAGGGGAGTAGATAAAATAAGGAAGAGGAAGAGCTAACAGTTACTACGAACTTGCTATAAGGCAGGCAACAGGGCAAAGACTTGCATGCACTAAATCTTTACCATATGTCAGTGCACATATGAAGTTCTGACAACTAGTAATGAGTTAGGTCCTATTTTATTTCCAGTTTTACAAAGTAGGAAACAGGGGCACCTGGGTGGTTCAGTTGGTTAAGCATCTGCCTTTGGCTCTGATTAGGATCACAGGGTCCTGGGATTGAGCCCCACATCGGGTTCCCTGCTCAACAGGGGAGCCTGCTTTTCCCTCTCCCACTCCCTCTGTGCACTCTTCCTCTCTGTCAAATAAATAAATGAAATCTTTAAAAACAAAACAATGTAGGAAACAACTACGAGTTATAATTTGCCTAACTATACTAAGAAGCAAAATAAGAATTTCCTAAAAATTAGTGACCATGGTGGGGGCGCCTGGATGGCTCGGTCGGTTAAGTGTCTAAGTCCTGGTTTCCCCTCAGATCATGATCTCAGAGTCCTGAGATGGAGCTCTGTGTCCTGTATCAGGCTCTGCACTCAGGGTGTAGTTGGCTTGTCCCTTCCCTCCGTTCCTCCCCCTGCTCGCTCTCTCTCTCAAATAAATAAATAAAATCTTAAAAAGAAATAGTGGCCACTGTATCTCAAAGATTATGTATCATCCAAAGGCTAAGATATAACCAATAATTTTTATTCTCTGAATCCTTCAAAGAAACGGTTTATTCCCAAGAGAAAACACACTACTTATTAAATGCATTTTATACTTATTCTAGGGGATACTCATCGCTAAGACAACTATAATTACCATGACCAACTAAATTAATGAAGGTTTTAACAAATATAACTCTTTTAAGTAAATTAACAGATACTTGAAATAGCAAAATACATTATTTCAATCTAATCATTTCTAAAGGAAATTCCTTGGGATTCAAAGGAAAGAACTACTGAAAATAAAATGTCTACTTTTTCAGTAGAAAATGCTAAAATCCTTTTTGGATAGAAAGGAAAATAATATGAATGCATTAATATTTTTGCAGTTTTACTTTATTTTGTTAATAGAGGTTAAAAGTGCCAAGAGATATTTAATATTAACACCATTTGCAACAGCATGAGATTTTGTACTTCACCAGCTTCCACCTAGCAAAAATTGTTCTGCAAGTACATATTTGTGAGCTTGTTATTTTAGTTAATTATATGCTCGTTTAGAAACCATGATAGAACTGGCAGCTATTATGACTACAAATAAATGTTTATTTTTGTAGTTCTTATTTTATAACATAATAACTAAACAAGAGCTAAGGAAATTGAACCATTAGCCTTTGTGAGTCAGCCAATGCTGAGTATCTTTTAATAGTACTCCTTGTTTGACAGATTTATTAAACATGTGGTTCAAGTAGTTGAAAAATTCAGTACAAGAGCCAGATACTTAATTTTTTTTTAGTAAAAGTAATTTTGTAAGCTTTTGCATTTACATATGACAAAAGCAATAAGCCTTATTCCCTTAAAAATGAAAGTACCTTATAAAAATAAAAATGGTTTAGAAAAATAACTTTTAAAACTATCAATAATTAGAAAGACTGTAAGAGATATTTCCCCCATTCATAGTTAAAAAACAAAAGAACTAATTGCATATCTTTACAAAGTAAATTATGAGATAAAAGTAAGTAGAAGAAAAAATAGTATATATAATAAAAGCTCAAAACTATATTTCTTAAATGTCTAGCATACTTCATGCATATAGTGTGAAACCAACTTTTTCTCTAAGTTCATATCCCTTCTCTCAAATTACTATTATTCAATGAAAGACAAAGGGAACATGGAATGATCTTTAACAAACAAACCACAGTATTCTTTTTTTAAAGATTTTATTTATTTGACAGAGAGAAACACAGCCAGAGAGGGAACACAAGCAGGAGGAGTGAGAGAGGGAGAAGCAGGCTTCCTGCTGAGCAGGGAGCCAGATGTGGGACTCGATCCTGGGTCTCCGGGATCAGGACCTGAGCCGAAGGCAGTCGTTGAACCAACTGAGCCACTCAGGTGCCCCCACAGTATTATTTGTAATGGAGCTTAGCAAAGCCATTTGCTCTTCTGGTGCTGTGGTCGCAGCAGAAAAAGAGAATGGTTTAATTCTGCCTTTCTTCAAGGACATCTTTATTAAAAAAAAAAAAAAAAAAAAAGGCTGTGAGTGAACTCTTACTCCAAATAAGGTAAGGATAGGACTCATTCAGAAATTATTCTGGCTCAGAATATAAACTGAAAACATTTGCCATTTTTGGGACTATACTATGAGACATTTTAAAGGAAGTTCTTCAGTGTTTGGAGTGAACTATTAGATAGAAATTTGGATCTAGGCAAAAAAAAAAGATCACTAGAAAAGTTAATATGTGATTTTTAATAATCTGTTTTCTTTCATCTTAATTTAACTAAAGGACAATTGAGTACCTACGCAATAATAAAACAACAAAAATAATGCATTATGGGATTTATGATATACACAGAGGCAAATATATAACAAATATAGCATAAGGGATGAAAAGTAATAAATAGAATTATACTGTTAAAAGGTTATTGCATTACATATTGAATTTACTTTATTTATAGGTAGAGAGTGATGTTACAGATACACATTGTAATTCCTAAAGAAAACACTAAAATAAAATTGAATTAGCAGACATAATTCAAAAGCTATTACAGGAGATAAAAAAAATACCAAAAATATTCAATTAATCCAAAAGTTGGGAATGAAGAAAAGTGGAATAAAGAGCAAGTAAAGAATAAGTAGCAAGATAGTAGACCTAAATATAGCAATAATTACATCAAAAATACTTTACTTGAAAGACAGAAATTTGTATTAGATTTAAAAACTGGAAGCCAAATAGTGTTTACAAGAGACACTTTTTTTTTTTAGATTTTATTT
Source organism: Spilogale gracilis (assembly GCA_004023965.1). Taxonomy (NCBI): domain Eukaryota; kingdom Metazoa; phylum Chordata; class Mammalia; order Carnivora; family Mephitidae; genus Spilogale; species Spilogale gracilis. The sequence continues at coordinate 64,950 of PITA01010007.1, forward strand.
ATTTATCTACAGAGAGAAACAGTGAGAGAGGGAACACAAGCAGTGAGAGTAAGAGAGGTGAAGCAGGCCTCCCGCCGAGCAGGGAGCCTGATGTGGGGCTCGATCCCAGGACACCAGTACCATGACCAGAGCAGAAGGCAGACGCCTAAGGACTGAGCCACCCAGGGGCCCCAAGAGACACATTTTTAAATAGGAATATTTCAGGAAAAGAATATTACAAGGATATTTCATAATGATAAGTGAATCAATCTAATAGAAAGCTATAACAATCCTAAATCCAACTAAACACAATTGGATCCAACAATCCAACTAAAAACAGAACTTCAAGATACATTAAACAGGGGGTGCCTGGGTGGCTCAGTTGGTTAAGCGACTGCCTTAGGCTCAGGTCATGATCCCGGACCGAGATCAAGCCCCACATCAGGCTCCCTGCTCAGCAGGAAGCCTGCTTCTCCCTCTCTCACTCCCTCTGCTTGTGTTCCCTCTCTCGCTGTGTTTCTCTCTGTCAAATAAATAAATAAAATATTTTTTAAAAAAAGATACATTAAATAAAACTGACTTGGAAAAAAAAAACCTATGTGAAAAAAAATCCACAATGACTGAAAATGTCAGTGGCTTTCCTTTTAAATTGATGAAATGATAGACAAAAACAATCTATCAAGTAAAGTTACATTTTATTTATATAAAATCAGCAATCAACTTCACTTAATGAATATATAACACTATAGCCACACACTATAAAATAAAAATTATTTCATACGTACTGAAAACAAGTCTTAACAAAATTCAAAGATTTCATATCACATAGAGTATGTGTTGTGACCACAATAAATGCAACTAAATTAGAAATGAATTTAAGAATTTGTGACAAAATCTCCAAGTATTTGGAAATTATCCAATTTTCTACTATATAAGCCTTAGGTCAACAACATCACAAAGGAAATTAGATATTAGTTCAAAGTAAATGAAAGTAAAAGCAAAATAATAAAAACATATGGGATGAATCTAAAACAGTGTTTAGTGACAAATCATAAACTTTAAATGTTTATATTATAAATAATAAGATTTAAACCAATGAGCTATGTTTTCACTTTAAAAAATTACAAAAGATGGATTCAACTGTAAGTATACAGGAAGAAGGAAATCATAAGAGTAAAAATAATAAAAATAATCAGAGTAAAAATAAATGAAATAGAAACATACAAACATAAGAGAAAAATCCGCAAAACCAAATGTTAATTCTTTTCTAAAGAATCAGCATAGTTGATCAATTGCTCACTAGACTGAACAGAAAAAAACATTGCCAAAAACAGATTCAGAATGAAAAATATCATTACAGTTTCCACACACATGAACTATTTTCTGTAAATAAATTCAACAACTTAGATAAAATGGATTTATTTATAGATATAAGAAAATAAACCAAAACTAACACAAGGGAAAAAAGAAAAATCCCATATCCAAGAAATTGAATTCATAATGAAATAACTTCTTATAACAAAAACTTTAGGAACAGCTGGCTTGTCTGGTAAGTTATCTCAAATATTTTATTTCTTTTTAAGATTTTATTTATTTGTCGGAGGGAGAAAGAGCCCACAAGCAGGAGGACTGGCAGGCAGAGCAGACAGAGGGAGAAGCCTGACTCGGGACTTGATCCCAGAACCCCTGGATCATGACCTGAGTCAGACATGGAAACTTAACTGACTGAGCCACCCAGGCAATCCCTTTTTCAAATATTCTAAAAAGAAAAAATACAAATTTTAGACAAGGTCTTTCAGAAAGTAGAAGAGGAAGGAACACTTCTCAACTCATTTTATGAAAGCATCCAGATCTTGAATCTAAAATCAGACAAGACCAGTGCAACAACAGACAACTCTATGTTAATAATAGTCATTTATAGGAATGCAAAAATCTTTAACAAAATATTAACAGGCGGCGCCTGGGTGGCTCAGTTGGTTAAGTGACTGCCTTCGGCTCAGGTCATGATCCCGGAGACCGGGGATCGAGCCCCACATCGGGGCTCCCTGCTCGGCGGGAAGCCTGCTTCTCCCTCTCTCACTCCTCCTGCTTGTGTTCCCTCTCTCGCTGTGTTTCTCGCTGTCAAATAAATAAAATCTTTAAAAAAAAATATTAACAAAACAAATCCAGAAATGCAACACTGAACATGGAAGCATCAATGTAACTTAAATTAACAAAACAAAAAAAGATACAATCATTTCAATGCATACAGATTTTTAAATGAAAACTTTAATAAAATTTGTGTACATGTTTATAAAATCCAGCTACCAGAAAACTAGAAAAAAAATATCTGTATGACCATTGGTAGATAAAAAATGTCTTAGGACACTTACAGATTTCAGAATTGATCAATTCATTAAAATAAAAAACATGTGCAAACTAGCAATACTAGTAATAGAATCAATACCTGAACCACACATTGGGAGAGTATAGTTGCAATACTTGTATCTGATATAGAAATTGTATCCAGAGTATAGAAAGAACATTAATACATCAATAAAAAGACAAACTTCCAGTAAAAATTGGCCAAAAACCAACCAACCAAACAAACCCTAGAAAAAAATTTGCAAACGATTTTTAAGTGGCCAATAAACACCTGAGATTTTATTAAGGATTCTTAGTTACAAATGCAAATTCAAACAACAATAAAAATGCCACTGCAACTCTACTAGGATGACTGAAATTTTAAAATAATAACATCAAGCATAGGCAGATATGGGAAACAACTGAAGCAATTCAGTCCTGGGAGAGTGTAAAATGTTACAATTATGTTGAAAAGCTTTTTTTTTTTTTTTTTGGCAGCTTCTTATGAATTTAAGCCTATGATATGCAGAAATTTTTCTCTTAGATATTTGCCTGAGAGAAGACATGTATTTTTCATCATCATTCTTTTTCTGCTCTTGGTCTTCCCCCTTTTGCTTGTGTTTCTAACAAATTTTACATTATGTTTTATCCACTGAAGCACACATCTCTTCAGTCAAAAACATTAGGTAAGCTTTTGTGATGTTATTTACAAAAGCAAAAACAATAAATGGAAACTAGTATTCAGTTTGAGAAAGCTGGTTTAATAAATTATGATGTACATAAATGATGAGACATTATGTCAAACAATAAGGAGTTTTAAAAACATGTCTGAGCAGGAAAATATAACTTCTCAGCATTATTTGCTATAGCTGCAGCCTCATCTTGAAAACCGTGTCAGTTGGCCTCAGAACACCACAGTCCCACGGTTCTTCCTCATTACAACATGTTCCTTCTGTTGTTGGATTCTTTCCCTCCAAATGCTGAAGAACATCAGGACTCAGCCTTAATAGCTCTACATTTCTCTATCAAAACTCACTCTTCAGTGAGTTTAGTCATGTTTTTCATGACTTTAAATATATCTATACATGGAAGACCACCCAAATTATCTCCAGCCTGAACATGTCCCCTGCACTTCAAAGGTTTCTAACCTTCCTAACCATAACATCTTTACTTAGATGCTTATTAGATAGCTCACACACTTTTCATGCCCAAGGCAAAGTTCAATTTATCTCCTCCCTAGCATTCTGCATCTCAGTAAACAGCTCCACCTTCCATCCATTCGTTTGGGTTCATAATTTTCATCTTTCTTTCTTGCTTTTTTTTTAAAAAAGATTGAGAGACAGAGCACCGGCATGGGAGAGGGGGAGAAAGAGGTTCCTGCTGAGGAGGGAGCTGGATATAGAGCTCAATTCCAGGACCCTGGGATTAAGACGTGGTCCAAAGGTGGACACTTAATCAATTGAGCCACCCAGGCACGCCTCTTGCTTTTAAATACCTTACATCCATTCCATTAAATCCTCTTGGCTCTATATTTAAAATACCTCTCCCATTTAACCATTTCTCTCCACTTTGGCTGTTACCATCCTGATTCAAGCCTTTTATTCTCTCTCTTATACTCCTTAGTAACCTTCTAACTGTCTCTGCTTCTCCTTCTGGCCCCTACATTCTACTTTGCATACAGCAGACAGAATAATAATGTAACATTATTTAACATAATATTATGTCACTTCCCTGATCTAATATGCTCCAATGAAAGAAATCCAAAGATGTTTACAGGTCCTTCTTAATAGATTACAATTAATCTGGCCTTAACACTTATGTCTAGAGTTGTATATTGTCTTAATTTTCTATAATAATCATATAATCACTTATTGCTTCCTAATAAAGAAAAAATATATGAAGCAGTTTGGCAAGTAAAGATGGTAAAAATGGTTAACAGGTATAAAAACAAAAGAACATTTAGAGGATATAAAAGAAATGAGAAACAGTTCCATTGTAATACACATTGCAATACATGAATATTTTATCTTATTTCTAGAAGAGCAAAATTAATAAGAATGCACAGAAAGAAACTGTCAGGTGAATACCCATTATCTTTTATTGTATATGACTATAATTGCTGTTACCTGGTTTACTTCATAAAATTCAAGTACTTATGAAATTTTTGTGTTTATATTCATAATATTAAAAAGATAGAAGACAAGCCTGGGAATATCATTATCAGGACTGACCACATTGAAGCCTACACTGAAAATAAAAACTAAATTACCATGGTATTAAACCAATCATGTATAAGTTAAAATTAATGCAGATACTTAGTACTTTTTTATTTTCCAGTTATTTTAAGTAACTAGAAATTCAGTATACGATTTTGAGATGATATGTTCTGTATAACCTCATAAATGTACCATAGACTCATAGACTGTCAGGGATGTAAAGAAACTTACCCATTTGGGACAATTCCTTCCATGTCATGTAAGAAAACTAAGACCCAGAGAGCAGAAACCACTTTTCTAAATTTGCACAGCCAGGTATTAATAAAACAAACGATTGAAGTTGGTATCCTACAAATTAATCTGTTGTTTATCCTTGAATAATCCATGATGTTCTATTTCCTTATATTGTCACCATTACCCATACTCTGGCCACATTGTTCTTACATAAGCATTCTGAACTAGCATCTTAATCCAGTGTCCACAGCTGTGACACGAGAAGATGAACAATAGCCATTGGTGCAAAGGGTGAGAATATGGCACCAATCACCACTGTCTTTATGCTTAAATCCCATTCGATTCCCAGACTGGTAGTTGCCAAAGACAGTGCATTGTTTCAGCTGTTATATGGAGAGTGTAAAAGGGAGAGGGGACGGGGTAAGTGGAAGACAAGTCATCCACTTATTTTCCAGTCAGAGCTACCATATTATTGTACACTCTCAAATTCAAAAGCAATGCTGAAGACCATTCACTGTAATTTCACAAGATGCTTGTGAATCTCTATAGCATGCTTGCTAAGTGCTTTTCTAGGTGATGATTAAGCACACTTTTATGAAAATAAAACAATTATCTCTTAAGACGCTTCATTATATATTTTAATAATTCTGTTACAGATTTTAAATTTTAAAATGACTTTAAATGTGTGTTCAAGTATGATTGTAATTTATTAATTTATTTGTTCTCTTAACAGATACTTGTAAAGAGGAGTATGTATGTGCGATCAGAGTTGAACAACACCTTCAGTTGAAATCTGAATGGAACAAAGTCCCAAATGATTATCACCTTCATATAACAATAATGTTAATTTTATTATGTCTAGGAATTAAGACAATTCACTTCGGTTCAAATTTTGAAAAAATTTTAAGGACAGTATTTCATTTTATTATATGAAAAACTTATGAGGTAATATTATCAATTCTAGTTTCTGAGATTTAGGAAGGTTAAATAACTTGCCCAAGGTCACAGGGCTAGTAAAATTAGTGCAATTTGATTCCAGAGTCCTTTTACTTCAAGCATTTACCAATATTAATACAAGAACCTATTAACATAAACTGATACTAAATTTGCTTTTTTTGTGAGGCACCTCACACACACTTATACTGAACTTACTGTTGTTTATAAAATAAAAACAAGAGAAAATAAAAGTATCTAATGCCTGTAACATGGAAAAATCTCACACAAAAAAATGCCACCTCTACATTTTTGGCCAATTTAAGCTGTATATAATTCTCTGCTCCTGTAGACTTTCTATGTCTGTTATTGCTGTTTTTGTTGTTACAGAGATATTCTCAGCATCACAAGGAGAGATTGTCATAATGAAAACTTCTCGAATCAAAATACTGACAAATGGACTTGAGCTAATTTTAGTTCTTGCCTAAAACATCAAACTATACCTTCATTCAAACAATTATGACATATGATTTACTTATTTCTTTTGTAAAGGAAAGATTGACCCTTCCCCAAATCATAATTGAATGTTTTTTCAATCTTCAGCCATTATCTAATTTTTTCTCCTGAAATCACAATAATATGTCAGCTACAAAAGTTAAACTCTACCTGGTTGTGAGTTTTGGATTCCATGCCATGTTTCTTGCATAAGTTTTGTAATCTTGTTAAGACAATTCATTTGATATATTCACCACTTGAAGTTGCTAGGATTTAGAACATGTACATTTTCTTTGGGAATAACAATTATTCCCAAATGTCTCCATTGCCTTAAAAATAAGAAAAAGCTTGTTCTAAACATTTTTCAAATATCTGATATTAGAAAGTTAAGTCTAATTTAAATTGCATTCTATCTTTATAATTCCAACAAAGATATGCAAAATAAAATCTACTTTCAATTATTTAAATGTTTAATGGGTATATGTCAAAGACAGAGTAGAAGAATGAAATGAGGGGCGCCTGGGTGTCTCAGTTGGTTAAGCGACTGCCTTCGGCTCAGGTCTTGATTCTGGAGACCCGGGATCGAGTCCCACATCGGGCTCCCTGCTTGGCGGGAAAGCCTGCTTCCCCCTCTCTCATTCCCCCTGCTTGTGTTCCCTCTCTGGCTGTGTTTCTCTCTGTCAAATAAATAAAATCTTTAAAAAAAAAAAAAAGAATGAAATGATTTCTCATGAACATAAAGCTGGAGATAATTTTGTGTATGTGATTTGTACTTGGGCTAATTCTTTTCTTAACAAAGATGTTATGATGCCTTAATACTGAAGGTAAAAAAAAACTATGTCATCTATGTTTCATGTAGACACCACAGTGTATCTCCCCTTCTAGTCAGAGGTGTTAGTCTAACACTACTCTGCAATTGAACTTAACTCTACATCACAATACTCAAATATAATGTACTCTAATATCCATGCTTCCATTCTATAGCAAAGAGAATCCTCATAGATTTTTAGATCTCAAAAAAAAAAAAAAAGACGTTTTTATGAACTCCCCTATGGTGGCAACTTTAGTCTATTTAGAACAAAAAACTGTTCTTGCATCAGTCAATTCCACATACAAGACTCGGAATGTAGTAATACATTTAAAACATCTAAAGTTACTTGAAATGTTTAGTTATACTTTTTGTGTAGTACGGTATTCTATACCTAGATGGCTCCAGACATAAGAACCTCAACCAAAAAGATAAATTGTTTTAACTTTCTAGGTATACAAGATAAGAATTTGAATTTTTCCCCTAGAATTGTAAAAAAAAAAAAAAATCACTCTAATATATGTTTTCCACTATTTTCTGTAGCCTCCAGATACAATCCACTCCTTCTTTACCCCACATGTTATCTACTCCACTTGATTATTGTGCCCTGAAGCTTTTGTCTCGTCTGTTGTGATTAAAATCATTATTATTTTCCACATTGAATAAAAACAAGCTTATTTGAATATAGCAGCAATTTATTTATTTTCCCCCTAAGGAAATGCAATTTTTACCTATTTAACTTATGTAACAACAAAACTTAGTAGGAAAAGCAGAGAAGGGATAGAAATTTACAAAGCTACAATAGAATCTCTTTGAAAAAGGACAGAATAATGGAAGAAGGGTTTCTAAGGTTTCCTGAAACAGATTTACTTTTGTTTTTATAACATTGTTTACCTTTCCCAACCTGATTAAATCCAAGAGACTCTGATATATACCCTAACCTTTAATTTACTTTTCCTGAAATTCTTTTGCTCCATTCACACATATACACTTTCCGTTTGAGAACCCATAGTAACAATGCATTACATACTCTTACCAGTTTCCTGGATTTTCTTGTTCGGAGTGAGATATAAATGCTAGGAATTTTGCAAATAATCCATTGGATATGTTAGAAAACAGATATGCAGATTCACATTTCTCTAATTTTCTTTTAATTTTGAAAAAGAATAGTGTTGAATTCTAAGTTAAAGTTCATTAAAAATCTATATATTTTTTTGGTCCTGACAGTGTTTTTTTAGACATTCAAATATCTCTAATGACAGCCTGAATAATGGCCATTTCACCCAAATCTTCCAGTGCAGGTAACCCTCATTAGGTTTCCCTGAAGCATTTTTAGTTTCTATGATGGTTAACATTGTAAAGAAGCTAGTGGAGTGAAGAGAGTCAAACACAAATAAAATGAATTCTCCTATTCCTCTTCCTTCTCTCCTCCTCCTCGTCCTCCTCCTCCTCCTCCTTCTTCTTTCGTATTATTATGGATATTTGATTTTATGCTGTTCATATGTACTGATCATCATTTGGAAATAATTAACCACAAGCTTTAATGGTGTTAATAAGCCTCCTCAAATCTTTTGTAGGACTAATATAAGAAGGAATAAGTAAAGCCTAATGTCTCTCCTAGTGGTTCTCAAACTTGAGTATCTGGAAGATTTGTTGAAACACTGATTTGGGCTCCACCGCTAGATCCTCTGGGTTGGGGCCCAAGAATTTTCATTTCTAACAGTTATTTCTGCCGTTTGGGGATCACAGTTTGAGAATCACTGACCTACTTTGTTAATCATGTTAATCATCAAAAATCAGTATTTAATTAAACTGAAGGAATAGAATATATAAATATTTGTATCTATGGAGAACATATCCATGTAATTAAAATGTTCACTTTGGATCTTGATACCTAGTGAGCCACAAGCATATTGAAAAAAAGAGAAAAAAAATAATAGAAATTAAGATAATTAAAAAAAACTCTCAGAAATTTTGAGAGAAGGAAATCACTTTTGATGAAAGTGCTGCTTTACTATAAAGGTAAGTCATTATATATCTATATATCTAGATATATAGATATAGAGGCACCTCTAAATACAGATGTATCTTATAGTAACTATTGACCAGGAAATGAAATCAATATATTTTTTATTGTCTGACAACGTGGTAAGATCAAGAAAAGACTACCAACGGGGCTCCTGAGTGGCTCAGTTGGTTAAGCGACTGCCTTCAGCTCAGGTCATGATCCCGGAGACCAGGGATTGAGCCCCGTATCTGGCTCCCTGCTCGCGGGAAGCCTACTTCTCCCTCTC
>PITA01010008.1:0-74267 GCA_004023965.1 Spilogale gracilis
CTCTGAATTTGACCATTCTACATACCCTACAAGGCTTTTTTTAAAAAAATATTTTATTTATTTGACAGAGAGAAACACAGCCAGAGAGGGAACACAAGCAGGAGGCGTGAGAGAGGGAGAAGCAGGCTCCCTGCTGAGCAGAGGGCCCGATGCGGGGCTTGAGCCCAGGTCTCCGGGATCATGACCTGAGCCGAAGGCAGTTGCTTAACCAACTGAGCCACTCAGGGCCTCCCATTACAAAGCTTTTAAGCTGTTTTATGTTTTCCTTCCCTCCCATTCCCAGCTCATGGCTAAGTTCTGGTCTGAGTTCTACCCGAGTACATTGCCACAGCTGTAAACCAACCATCTCTGCTTCAGACACCCGCTCACCTTACCCACTGGGCCTAGCACATGAGGTTCCCATAGTTGGAACATTCTTCCTTTTTCTCTGCCCATTCAAATCCTCCCTCCTCTTAAAAATAATTTTTGATTTCCATCTCCTTGTTGAAACCCCTTCCCTCTACCCTAGGCCACACTAAACTCTGTCTTCCTGTAACTCATATTCCATTCATTGGAAACACCAAACATTTCAAATATTCTAATTTCCCAGCTGTCCTGTACAATATACCATCACTTCCGCCAGAAAGTCCCACATTTCAAATAGGGACGTGTCTCATAAGTCATTATGCCTTCTACCTAGAAAAAGTCAATATTCAACAAATTTTAAACAAATATTTTTAAACAAATATTCAACAAATATCAACAAATACCGAAGTCCAAATACTTCCTACTTTCATAAAATTTTAAAACAATGTGAATCACTCTGCAGCACCATTGGGTAATTTCTATGTATCCTTTCCAAGAGAATTCAGCAATAGCCAGCAACTTGGTCTAATTTTTTACCTGATTGCTTAGATAAAAGTCTATTCTAGCATGGTTCTATCCAAGTCAAATTTATAAAGATGCACTCATGAAATGAGTTCCTATGATCATCTCCCAGACTATTCAGAAATCGCTTGCATAAAATAAAATTTAAAATCAAGTCTCCGTTTCCCCATTCAAGGCCTATCATCCAGGCCATTCTTCCCACACTAGTAAAAAGACCTAGGAAAGGTAAAATCATTACAAAGCAGAGGCACTGGGAAGTAGAGCAAAGGTGAACCAGAAGCCCGTCTCCTTTGGATCATTTTCTCACCCACCTGTGTAAATGAACCTCCCCGGAGCTCCTTTGCAGAACTGTTTGGATTTATAAGATAATGTCACTTCCACTACTCCAGGGATGTGCCGAGGAGGAGTCTGCACTCTGATGGCGTGAGGAGTTATTAGCTGAGGAAAGAACAGGCAGAGAAATAAAAGACCTGTTACACCAGTTATCACCGAGGCTACGGAGTACACGAGAATCTCGGGCGACAACCCCCCAGGGCAAACTGGCTGTGCCCACGGTGCCCCAAATGCCCAAATGCCCTGTCTCTCTACCTCACATGTTTGTCCCTCTCCCCCTGGAATATCCTCACAACTTCATGGGTCTAGATCCTTGCCTTCCCACCAGCCCAGCTCAAGACGCGCCCTCCCTCCGGGGCCTATCCCTGCATTCACTCCCTCCCCTCCCTCTTTCCTACACTGCGGCTCTCTCTTGTAGTGACTTGGCAATCTCCACCTTCAACCTAGCACTGTTACTTATCTTTTTGTAATGTCTTGTTGCTTTTCTCATTACGAAAGTAGAACATATCCACCTTAGAAAATCAGGAAATTATAGGAAAATATGAAGAGAAATAGCCTTGTATAACCCAGAGATGGCCACTGTTAATCTCTGGTGTGTTTCCAGGACTCGCGATGGATGCCTGTTATATAATTAGCTTTTACATCCGTAGACACCACTGTCCTGATTTTTTTTTTCACTTAGCACTTTAGTGTAAATATATTCTCCTGTGTCATTAGAGTTTTTTCAAAACCAAATTTTTAATGGTGGAATTGAACTATGCCCCCATTATTCACTATTTAGGCTGTTTTCTAATTTTTCACATTTATAAACAATGTTGTGATAAATATTTATCTTTCTCAGGGATCCATGCCTACAATAAATTGTGGTTTACATGTCTTCATTCTTGGTGCCGGGCTCATAGTAGGTACTCGGTAATGTGTGTTCGCGTCACTGATGCTCCAGGAATTACATTTTCCCGAATCAAACCATCTTTGGGCCAAAGCGAATCAGGGAAGCAAGAAGCCCTCGCCTACCTCACTCCACACAAGCATGGTCCCAAACACCACTTGGAGGCCATCGAAGAAGTTGTCTCCAATGATAATGACCATGGCCCCTCCTGTGGTCCAGCCTTCGCTGGGGCTAATGGCTTTGATGCAGGGGGTAGCTAAGAAGATAGAAAAGAAAATGTCAGGGCTGCCCTTTGATGGTGGAAATTTGAAGTTTTGGGGATTGACCGATCTTGAAAGCTGTTGGTTATTCCGGATTCAAGTCGAGCTTTGCTGACTTGCCATCATTCCCTAATTGGTTGCTGGTTTTCACCAGGTCATTAAAGCCTAACGAGTTGACCACTATGTATGAAAACGTGGAACACTTGGCTAATTGTGCAAGGGTGTTTTTAAAACCCTGTTGTTTTTCCCCATATTTTTATAAGTCAATCACACTGGAAATGTGTAAATCCCTTTTCTCTCCCCACCTCCTCTGCCCCAAGATGTTAAGATTTACAAGGCCTGCTAATGTGCTAGAGAGAGGGGGAGAAAGTAAAATCTATCATAGTCGGGGTTTCATTCAACTCTATCAAGAGACAATTTCTAATCACTTGCCTAACTTTGTAGGACGGATTCCCCCGCCCCCTTCTTCCATATGTTCAAGGCCTCTGGACTTTACATCCCAACAGGAACCCAATATGGTTTTCAGGCCATAACTAAAGTCAATCCATCACTCCATTTCCAAAGTTGACAGGGTCAAAGGTGGAGGAGAACTTTGGCAGGGCTCCAAAAACATGAGCCCCCTTTGAACAGCCAGTCAATCACATCCAATCAGTCAAAAGAAACTGGATGGGTTCCTAGTTCTGAACCCTGGGATTTTCTTCTCCCCTTTCAGTGCCCACTGTGGGAGAATTAACACCACTCCAAATTCTTTACTGATTCAATCATTTTCTTTCAGTTCATTAATTCCTATTTAAATTGATACAAGACACATTTTAAGAGCCAAGCCGGGGGTGGCGTGGGGGGCTGGTGGGCAGTATACAGCAAAACATCACACTAAAATAAGAGCCTACATTGGCCATTCTCCCTATATTACAAAGCCTACCACCCCCAGTGAATTGGGGAGTGTGAGAGATGGAATTTACTCAGGTATTTGTCAGTTATCTTCCTTGATGTGCTTTAATTTTTTAGACAACTTGAAGTTGAACAGTTACCAGTATTTCTGAGGACTTTAATGCACATGGAAAACTCCCCAGAACAGATCAAGATTTCTTCTTGTCCAAGCAAACAAAAATCAATTAGTGTCAATTTCATTCTGCACAGTGTTCTGTTTTGCCCACAATCTGTTTAAGGGCACATCTGACACTTATGCATACATGTCCACACTGTAATGTTCCTGTTTAACTAAGATGTCATAGGCCTACGCTTGCCTCAAATGCCCATCTAACAAAAAGGAAAACACAGGACTGGATGGCAGCGGTCTGCAAGAGCAGACGGGAGTCGGTGTGCACAATGTCACTTAAAACCCTCATGATCTTGTGTACTTTCTCCGCGCTCGCCCACACGGCAATGTAGAATTGTCAGGCCGTTCTCAGCCCAGACGGCGGGCAGCCCTACCTTCGGACGGGTCCAGCCTTCTTGCTCGCCGGCCATGCTTAGAGTTGTTATGAACAAACATGTTGTCAGAGACAGCCAGCACGTGTCCATCCACGTTCACCGTTGTTGACAACACAACCTGCACAATAAAGTAAAAGGGGGGGTGGAGTTAGCTGTACGCAGACTAGGAAAAGTCGCAGCCTGATGTTTGCCAGACTTCCTTACGGCGAATAAGACACGGAACAGAATCTTGGGCCAGGGCCATGCCCTGGGCATCTCAGCGGGTCATCCTCCCCCTGTGATTGTGACCAAGCTTCCTGGAAAAAGACGCCACCCATCACTCGGTTGTTGTTATGTATTTGCATTCAAACCACGCCCCGGTGCTGGGGCGTTCTGACCCTCGGCCTGGCATTCTCTCCCACAGGACCTGGGCGATCAGTCCCAGCTGACCCTTGAGCCGCAGTCACACCACGGAGCCGACTGTGTGCTCTCAGGAAGGGAAGACCTCCACACCAGCGGGGAGGCCATCTCTCCCAGCTAGGGTAGGGGTTCTTGCACGTCTAACGTCTGCTGAAGCAATGCTGGGCACAGAGGTGGGTCGAGGAGCCGTTTGTGGGTGTCCCCACCCTCCAGAGACCAATGGCAGAGATGCTCTGATTTCATCTTCATCTCCAAGGAGATGACGTTGCTGGAATTCAGTGCTGAAAATGTAGGACGTTTAGTATCTCAGCAGAGGGGAGGGAACAGATGGGTGTGGGGCAGTGCAAGAACGTGGAGTGGGAGTCAGCGAGAACCACCACCTGCTCTTCTGCCACTCGGTAACCCGGGACAAATTACCTCCCCTTTTCTAATCTCCATTTTTCTCATCTGTAAAACATAATCCACAATGCCTATCTCCAGGGCTCAGGGTTCAGTAAATAAAGTAAGGATAAAATGAGATATCACATGGAAAGCGCTGGGTGCAGGGCCCAGCATGTGCCCCGTGGGGCTGAGTCCCACCCTCATGACCTCCCCTCACTCGGACAGGCGACGGTACTCACTGAGCCCCTCCCATAGTGAGAGCTCCCGCTGCCGACTTGAGCCAGGGGGATGGGCCGTCTTAGATGTGAGTCTGCATGTCAGTTACGCATGTAAATGTTTTGAGAAAATAACTTGTTACATACACATTCATGTATATATATAGACCTCTGGAGGAAAGGCATTGAATAGGTATGTAAGGAGGAGCCATATTTAAAAATGACTCCTCCTGTCTACTCCCAAATTAAATTTGCTGATACTCAATTTACAATCTTTCTGCCACCCCTTCCTTCCGTATTAAATGAAGGAGGTGGGGACCCTCGAGTCTGTGTTATCTCTAATTTGAAGATGCATTAAATGGTATTTAAAATTTTCTACTGTAAGTAATTTCAAGTAAACAAAGTGAACAGGGTAGTATAATAAATCCATCCTTTTCTTTTTTTTAGGTGAACTTTACCTACATTGAAATGCACAAATCTTAGCTGCATAGTTTTGACACATACATTCAGGTAAGACAGTCCACATCAGAGTATAGAACATTTCCATCTCCCCAGAAAGTTATCCTGTGTCCTTTCTCAGTCAGTCTTCCCTACTACCTAACCCCTACCCCAAAGAAACCTTCTGAATTTCTTTTTACCTTCTACGGAGTTTTAGACGGTAGCTTTTAATTTTTTAAGATACGTACTTTAACATATTAGCGATTCAAGAGAACCCTTAAAAGTGTGAGTCCCCAAAATATTTCACCTAACCTGGTCCTATGGGCATGACGGTTGCATACAGGAATTTTCCACGGACATAAGTGGGTTTCAGTCATTCATCCCAAAAGCATTCAGTGAACTCCCGCTACATGTTGGGTATTACATCAGGCCCTGGAGATTCGAAGATGACAGAATGTGTTCCCCGCCAGCTATGTGTCTCTCCCACACTTCAGTTCCTTACTTATGAATACACTACAGGTGCGGTGTCCCCGCCTCTCTGTGACATCAAAAGGAACTTAAAGGAACCTCAGTTGTCGTTCAGAAAATGACGGTCAGTAGCCCATAATTCAGGGATGCAGCCTGTCTAGCTGCGGATCTGTTTTCAATTGTCCCGTGTTAACATGTTAGGAGTCTGGGGAAAATCCTTCCAGAAATTTCCTATTGTGTGGTGGCCACCCCAAAACGTAGACGTCCATCGCTCTCCGCAAGTGCATGGAGGCACCGATCCAGGACGGCATCATAGTCAGAGGAAGAGGGAAGCCAACGCTCCTCGCATGGGGTTAAGAGGAACAGGAACCTCTGCATATGCTCACGCTCTGAAAATAGTAGGAGTAGGTGGGGGAACAAGAGGAATCAGATAACTTTTACAAATTGTGTGTGAGTGGATGGACGTAGCTGAGAAACCTAAAAACAAGAGGGCCCTTCAGGCTTTAACTGCTAATGAGCTGTGCTAGGCACCGTGAGGGGAACCCCAGTCTGTCTGAGGATTATGGGGACAGAGAGAGCAGTCTCTCTGAGACCACTTTAATTCATTCCACAAGCTTCTTGTCATACTGTACTTTAGTCCTCCTCATGCATTCCCGCCGCAAAATATGGGGCTTTCTCGAGCCAGCTGATTTCATCATTGTCCATTTGGGTGGAGTGAGATTTGGTTCCAAAGTGAACATTTCCCGAATGACATACCCTGATGGTTCAGATGCACTTCATTATTTTCTATTAACAATGGAAATAAATTTTAATCTCTTGCTGGCTAGCACTGGCCTCTCATGACAGCAAGGGAATTAACCTGAATTATTTCAGTGTCTGCAAAATTTATTACAAGAGTTTAAATTATGTCCAAATGTATGTGCGTGTGTGTGTATATATATAGATATGAGGCAAGTTCCCATTTTTAATATTCCAAATATCTTAGGCTGTGGGATATCTAGAAGAGTCTGTCAATTAAAGGGAATTGGCAAAACGTAGAGAATTTAATCCTCCAACTTCACCATGTAAAACTGGACGTGTTCACTCATTGTTCTTATACACACGCGTACACACACACACACACACACACACACACAAATACTGACTTTTACATGCATCCATCCTCCTTCTGGAAGAAAACAAACTACATTATGGATATGAAGATACATTTGGTGCATTCAAAGCTTTGTACATTTAACTTCCTTCCCTGTTTTCTGATGAATGATGACAACACTGATATTATTCTCTTCAGACAAGTTAAAGTTTCTGAATGTTTGGGGACTGAAGGAAGTGGAATGTGCATTCCAGCATCGTCTCACTCCCAGGCCTTCCCTTTCCACAAGCCAACTTCTTTCCCCTAGTGAGTATTTCCTGGGTCACGAAGGCTGACCTTTTCCATCTGGAATCAATCAGTCAACCCCTGACAACTTCCTGAAACACCTCACTCCATTTCCTGTTCTCCCCCCTTCTCTCTTTTCCCCTGGTTTGCTTCACTCTTCAAAACTCCAGGCCACAGCAGCTTAATGTTAGAGGGTCAGACACAGTTAGACTCCAAAACACTACACAAGGGCACCTTTGACCTTCAAAAATCTTTACATCTTAGCTAAACAAATCAAGGTCAACATTTCTTACCATTACCTTGTTAACTATTTGTATGCATCTTTGCCCACGGTTTTCTGATCATATAACCATCAGTACTACTTGTTCTCCTGAGCTCATAAACTGATCTGTTTTCAAGGTGGCAGATTTAGTCTTGAAAAGGGTGCCGTTTTGGAGGTAGCCGAAATTAGAAGTCACGGCCCTTACGACAAGCGTATGGAGAATACTGCCAACAAACGAACTTCTATATCTCATCAGTGTCTCCTATCACCTAAGCCTGAGACCTGGTCTTTTCTAAAACTGTCAGCCTCTCTTGGCACTGCCATTCTGCTGGCTTGGCCCAAAAGAATGCCAATTAGGAATACAGATGTCCATAATTTGTGTGGGACGGACCCCCGGTTTTTGCTGCTGACACTGTGACAGCTTTCGTTTGCTTCTCATAGTTGGTGTATCTGTATTTTAGCTCAAAGCTACCGAAGATTATAGCTCTCCTCGACTGAGAGCGTTTCAACACAAAAGCAATAACCCATGATACTCATGCAAATATTATTTATGACATGACACTTTAAAGACAAGATTCCAAGAGAGAGAAGTAGGGATCCATTGAAATTGCAGGCATTTTTTTTTTAAGCAGAAGTAGTTTTTCAAGTTCTGCAATTCCTTGCTTTGCTTTGTGTGATCTCAAATTTTTAGTGAATCTGCACACAGAGCAACTACAGAGTGGCCGTGTAGGTTCCGTTCTGAATCATCTGATTAAATGGCAGTTTTAGCCACATGAAGAAAAAGTCTGGAGCTCCCCTTGAAAACCACAAGACAGTTTTGAGATCAAAATCTACAACTGTGTTAGCAATTTGCTCAAAGTAGCAAGAAAACGGATGGCTTTTTTCAAATTATTTTTTTTCTTCTCATTATCTAAAAGTACTCCCATGTCCCTCACTCTAATAATTTATACAAAGCAGGAGCTGAGTCGTAAAGAGCTCTTTCCTGCCTATCCAAGGCCATGGCGCGAGTTACTCTTTAGGTGGGCACCTCAGTGAATGGTGACGGCCAGCTTTGCAATAAAGCAATGGTTCCTTCGGTATCACAATGAGATCAGGCGGCATACGGAACCCTTACCAAACTGACTTATTCCCAGCCACGGGGCGTTCTTATGTCTCACTCTGAAACGTCTTTGGCTTTGTTGGAACATCACACTTTTAATTTTTCTTTTTTTAACATCTCTCCTCCAAACTATAACTGTATGATTCGATTGAGTTACTTAAGTCAGAGGAATGACCAGCTTGGAGTCTAGCCTTTCTCAGCTCACACCCAGGTGTTCCTACAAAGGCCTTACGCCTCCCACAGAAGGGTAAAGGAAAAAGAGAAGTCAGAATGAAAAGTGTGTGGAATGACTACATGATCTGCTCTTTGAAGGAGATGAGAATCCGAGCGACGGTACTCACGGGAGAATAATTAGACTGGGTCAGAAACCTCCCCCGTACGGATCAGAGTTCTTGCTTTGAAAACACACCCGGTTCGACCATTTGTCGGACACATTTCCCTCTGTTTCAATGAGGGTCGTGTACCTTCTAGCCAAACGTGGGACCTTGACTATTTTAATCTCAGTAAAGTCTGGATGCATAGCACTTAGGGCACAGTCGGGGTGCAAGGCTCTTTGATACCTCCCCACAAAGACACATCCACCAAGCTAAATAGAATGGTTTTGAAAATTCCTGTTATTTTGCCAAGTATGGAAAAAAAAATTCTTTATGACATTTTACATCTGGAAATGGAATTAAATTCATGATGTGCTTTTCCCTTATAACTGTTCGGTTGCTATATATGTTATTTCAGCTTTCCCAAAGCGTAACTATTATGTGGGATTTTATTTTCCACCTGTGGTAGGAGGAAAGAGACACAGAGACCATTAAAGGGACAGAGAAAAGCAAGACAGACTTCTGGTTGTGGTAGGCAACCAAGTCTGGAGTCCAAACCATGAGGGGAAAAATACTCCGTTGGTGTTTTTATACACTGGCTAATTTTCACATTCGACAAGGAGACTCTGAGGAAACAATTTTGTCTAAGCCTCCGTTAATTCAACTCGGGCTAACAACAAACAACTGGCTACTGCAAATTGCTTCTCCTCCCCACTTTATTCTTGGCACACATCGTATTTTCAAACCAGATTTAAAGCCTAGATTCTTCTTTGTTACTGGGCTCCAGGGTCTCCAAAATTACCTTTAAACACTTACCCCACAAGTACAGATTTTTGTCATCTTTTTTTTTTTTAAGGAATTCCCAGAATTCTCAGCAATCACTGTTGTTTCATATTCCCTGAGGCTGAATTTTCTGTTCAGTTAAGGATCAAGTGCCAAACGAGAGAACACAAAGTTGATGGCTGTCGAGACAGATGTGGAGCATGGGGGGGCTGCTCACACCAAGGGAGAGGGGACCGTGGCATTGACGACGTAACTCCCGAGAAGACACTTCCTTCAGTAAGAAGACAGCCCTATGTTTCGATCAGTTAGAGGTGCTTTTGACGCTCCTCGTGACATTCCCAGTGACACGCTACTGCCGCGTGCGATGGGGACTCACAGAAAACACTGTCACGACTTCAAGGAGCTTTACCAGGGAGCTGATGAAGCCTAACAAACACTACACATAATCCAAAGAGATGCCTATATGTCAATGCCTAATTGAAGACTAAATTGTGTGGCCACTGTATACTCCGGGAGCCCAGAGGTGAGAAAAATGAACCAGAGATGAAGGCGGTGACTACCATTTTCATCAAGGAAATGAGGTTTGAGAGAGGCCAGAAGAGTTGAAAAAGTTTTGTTACACAGCTTGCGGTCACCCAAATCATTCTTCTAACACTTAAAAAATAAAATCAATTATAACTGGCATAAGCACAGAAGCATACTAAAGACCGTTTCCATGGGCACGATTTACAAATTTGGCTTAGGACGGCCATCTTTAAGAGCTTGTTTTTTAAAACACAGTTAGAATGTGTACAAAAATCAAGTGGCAATTTTTTTCAACCGGCCTCTCATGTCATCAGGGAAGCCTGCTTTACAACTAAATTTCCCCCTTCTCAAAGATCATACATAGACACCAGATAGAGCTACCTTCCCTCATTTAATCCATTGGACCCATTGCTTTTCCCATCTAAAACATATGCCAACTGGGGTGGTTATGGCCAAGGGTAGTATTTTACTAGCAAACATTTTGAGAGGCACAGGGGAAGCCTTAACATATTTGATGCAGTTCTTGACCAGTCTAGAGCATTCTCTTACACCAAATCCTGCCCCCCAGGGACCTTAAGAATCACCTGCCATTCATCAAAAACCAGGAGCACGTAGTACCCGTAAGCAGCTACAAAACCGATGTAGTCTCACTGCGAAACTAAGAAAGCTTTGCTTTCCAGGAAGTTCTGCATCTGACTGTTCTGGAACGTGTTTGGAGGTAGGTTTTAGTGCCCAAATTTGAGTCTCCTAAAATATTTCAGCATTTAAACTTTGTTTCCCCCTACCTGAAATCTGACATGCCCTTTCCCAAGAGTTACACAGGTCACAGGTAACTCAAAACGCGTTGCCTATGTGGGTCGGTTAAAACATTTTTTATCACCCTGATTCTTGTCCCCATTTGAGATGCCAAAAGGCATGGGGTGGGGGTTGCAGAAGGGTATCGTGTGGGAAGAGAAAAGCTTGAAGTAACTCACAGAAAGCCTTCCTCAAGCTGAAAGCACCAGAGTGAGGGAAATAGCCTCAGACCCTCGGAGGTGGCTTTTTTTCCCCCCCCTGACTTCAAGGAGATAATTATTATTTCTCAGACTATCTGGTTTGTTTTACCAGCAGATAATGGACTCACCTGTTGATTAGAGAGGCCATAAGTCAAGTGATTTTCATTATGAGCTTTACAGCCGCTGCTCGGTAGCGCAGCGACCTTCAGATGGTGCCTGAGCTCACAGAGCAGCTGGAGTAGCTCTTGAACTGAAGAAACCTGCAGGCAGCTGGGGCTGTATTAAATCTTTACCATTTGGAGTTAATTTAAACTCTTGTTTCCCTCTTCAATGGGTGTGAGAGAAACATTCAACATTTTTTATTTAAGGAAAATAGATGGTGGTGCCATGAAAAAGTTTTATATAAGAACTGGGGCTTTAAGAAATCATAAGGGTTTGTTGGATGGCTCTTGGCCCTGCTCCAGGACATGAGCAGCCCTGCTCTTGGCTCCTGCATCGTTCGCTCAAACACACTAGTGGCGGAGCGGCCCGCGGTGTGGACTGGGTGTCTCTGTCACCCACATGAATCTCCCCATTGTTCCCGGGCAGTGGCCGCATCCAGGCCCGGGGCCTCTCCCCGAACCCAACGACCCCTCACATGGCCTCACTTCCTTTCTCCATCCTCATGGAGATCTTCGTGTCTTCCACTCCCCTTTCCCCGCCACCGTGCATTGTTCTCTCTTCCTCAGAGGTCTGACAGACCTGTTAGCTGTGTCCTCCCAGGGCACAACCCTTTCCCTCACTCCCTCCAAGGACTTACAAAATCCCCCTTTGGCAAGCCCATCCTGGGGAAGTATGCAGACCCCTATAAACAGGAATCAACTCAGCGCTAATGTCCTTCCCTCCTCTGGCTCCCGAGAGAACTTTTCTTTCATTGCAAATGTATGCATGTGCCCCCCATCTATCTTGACCTTTTATGTCTCAAGGTAAAAGATGGCAAGACATGTTTGGACATATTTCTCAGTCCTCTCCCTAGAATAAGTGTATAAAAATTGATGATTTGGGTGGGCCTAATCTAAAAATGGAATAATTTAGGGTCAACCTGAGACACACAAGAGTCACTCAGAAAAGATCAACAAATGATGGTAAGACTCTTATCCTAACTACATGAAAGCTATGTGTTTATAAATAAATGAGTGTATTTAAGATTATTCTAGGGTTAGAGATATGTCAAGGTGCATGCTCCTAACTCCAGAATGACAAATGGGCAAGTTGGTGCTTACCCATATGACGGAAAATACCCCAGGCCTCTGCAGTGATCTTGCCTATTTGAAGCAAAGCCCTCTTGAGGCAAGGGACAGTCACTGGCACCCAGGTCTTGAATGTCAGTATCAACTAAGTTAGTGATCCACTCACATTAGTGTCCTATGATAGCTGATACCATGGAAAACTTTGAAAAGCATTGGGAAGAGCACTCACACTCACTATTATTATAATGGCAGGTACCCCTCGGATTCTACCTTGGCTGTCCATGGTCATACCACAGAGAAGCAGAACTAAGCAGTGTGAATCACTCATTTGTCATATTCTCCTTATCTCCTGGGCAATGAATTGTATCTGTTTTGCTTGTTGACGTATCTCTAGCACCTGGGATAGTTCCTGGAGCACAGAATGTCCTCAAGATCGGTTGGGTGGATGGCTAAAGGAATGAGTGCATGTACGTCTTCACCAGGACCTGGGGTAGACACAGTCAGCCCATCCCTGAGAACAAGTGGACAACAACTGCCCTAAATCTGAACGTGGGAAATGGCAACATGCTGAATTCTTGGCTTGGCTTGATTTTCTTCTGACAGCCTGCCCTCTACTCACAATGTAGAGAAATAAAGAATGGGGTTCATTATGTCTTAAGAGGCCTCTCAGTTTCGAGCGACATAAATTTCTTTCTTTTCTTTCACTGAGCTGTTAATCTGGGGGAACACCCAATTGTTCCATTTCAGGAAGGGCAGAAATGATATTCTGCATGTATGGCCCATGGATTTAGATACTTTGAGGACCACAGAAATCTTTTCTTCTTTCCCTTTCTTCCTTCCCCTTTTTCCCTTTTCTTTCTTAAGAAATTGATTCAATAATAATTTATTGAGCTCTTTACAATGGCCAGCATTATGCCAGGCACTGGGGAGAAATACAAAAATCTTAAAAAATATATCCATTACCCTCAAGCAGCACGGTCTCTTAGATGAACAGTAATTGCAAGACGATGTGATTGATGGTGTGGTAGCAATGTGTAGAAAATGGAACGATGGCACAGAAGAAGGAGCCAAAGAATCGTCAGGGAGAGTTGGAAAATGCCTCACAGAGGAGATGCCCTTCAGGTATAGTCTTGAAGCATGAGTAGAAGTCACAAACTGGAGAGCGGTGAAGGGTTCTCGGGCAGAGGGGCAGACGGGTGGAGAGATTCAGGTAGTACTCCATGGAATTAGACACCAGTGAGGTGTGCCTAGGGAGTGGTTGGTGTATGGAAACATCAGGGGATATGCCTTGTATGAGGACCCTAATCAGCCAAGTCTTTCAAAATCTGAGCTTTAGGACTGGACAAGGAAGGAGCAGAAGCACGGACCTATTGCAGTTGTGTTCAGGAGAAGAGATAGACTTAGCAGATACTTAGGAGGTGGAAGGGACCCTTCACCAATAAATGAGGAAGGCACGGATCCAGAGAGTAAGTACTGAATTCTGCTGTGAACATGTTCTCATTAGTAACCCAAGGGAAGATGCCCGGAGAGAAGGTAGAGTGGGATTTCTGCAGCTCCGGAGAAGGGCGAGGTCTAAGGATATGGATCCAGGAGTCACCTGGAACAGATGGCATTTATAAAAAAAGTGGGAAGATTATCAGAGAACTCCCAAGGGGACAGGTCCCCTCTGTACAGGTTAAATTACATGGAGGATGCCCATTTGGTAGATGAATTTCATTTCCTCAGGTCAGGGGATCATGGAACCCTAAGAGATGTGAGAACACCTGACATTTTAAGCAAAACTTGGTTTAAGTGCAGGTTTTGTGGCAAAAGAATCTATAGCTTTTACCAAATTCTCAAAAGGATCTGATCCAAAAAAAGATTAAAACCTATTGTGTTTTGGAAAATAGACGTATGTGTTTAAATATGTGTCCGAGATGCTTGGGAATTGAACTGAATTAAAGAGATGTTGTTTCAGACTAGAAAAAAATTAATGTAATGATTTTGTTCCCATTTGGTCATTTTGGGAAAAAGAATACAAGTTCCATGACTGTTTTGGGACAGGGGAAAGAAGAGAGGTGGGAGAGAAGGGGGAGTTTGGTTGGATTCATGATTTGGTAAGAAAAAGTTCCTATTTATATACTGTTCATAGCAAATCTCTACAAAAGAATGCTTCAGATTAAATATGTTTGAACGATCATATAATAAAACGGAGGAATGAAGTAACTATATGGTTTAAAAGTATTACTTTTGTCATTCCGAATAACATATGTATTTCAGAAATTCCTAAGTTACCATTCCTTAAGATGCCCCCCTCCACAATTACCTACAATCTCAGGTTTGGTTTCATATTTTGAACGGATCCAAGTCTCTCACTTGACCATTATAGCACATAATCAAGGCTTTCTCCATAGTAGCCTTCTCTAGGTAAAGAGCATTCATTGAAGGTTATTCTCTTAACAGAAGCTGAGCACAGTATAAAAATTATCAATTACTCTGTACATCAAAGGGCAGGATCAAGAAAGTGAGAAGACAGACATGGAAAAAAATACTTGCAAGCCACTTATTTGATAAGACTCCACACTCATAGGATGGCTAGAATTTCAAACAAAAACAAAAGATAAGAAAAAACAGCAAATAACAAGTGTTGACAAAATATGGGGGAATAGGAAGCTTCAGACATTACTGGGAATATAAAATGATGCAGGCACTGTAGAAAACAGTCTGGCATTCCCTCAAAAAGCTAGAGTTAACATATGACTCAGAAACCCTACTCTTAAATATACACTCAAGGGAATTGAAAACATATGTTCACACACCAAAAAGCTTGTACACAAATGTTCATAGCAGCGTTATTTATAAAAGCCTAAAAGTAGAAACAACCCAAGTGTCCATCAACTGATGTAGAGAGAAACGAAATGTCCTACATTTTTACGATGGAACAGTATTCAGCCATAAAAAAGAACGATGTGTTCACACCTGCTACAACATGGACGAACCTGAAAACAGGGTGAAAGAAACCAGACACAAAAAGCTACACGTTGTATGAGTCCAATCATATGAAATGTCCCAAATAGAAAAATCCATAGACGCAGAAAGTGGATTCGTGGTTGTCAGTGCGTGGGGAGAAAAGGGGGATTGGCAGTTATGGGGTTTCATTTGGGGATGTTGAAAATGTTCTGGAATTCTATAGTGGTGATGGTTGCACAACATCATGAATATGCTAAAGGCCACTGAATTGCATAATTTAAAATGATTAAAATGATGAATGATATATAAATTTTATCTCAATAAAAGATACTCCAAAAATCACCAATTAGTTTTAGCTCTACCCCCCAAATAAGACAATTAGGAGCCACAAACTTAAAAAAAACAAAAACAAAAACAAAAAACTTTCTCTTTCTTGGCAGAGGTCAAATGTTTTCACATAAGATGAGAATCTCCCATCTTTTGAGATTGGCAGTATTTATTCTAACCCTGTTAAAAGCTCAGGCATGGTGAAACCTGAAACCGATACTTAGTAAACAACAGAAGAAGTATAGGAAATAGGCACATGGTGTGCTTACTTTGCACATTTCCAAAATTTGAAAAAAATAAACTGACAAGACATTCTATTAAAAGCCTCTTGAAACTGATGCAGGCATTGTCAAATTTAAAACTCTTTGGAAGTGATGGTAGAGAGTAGGGGGATATAGGAATCCAAACTGCTATCCCCTCTTCCTACCTCTGTTTCTTCAGGAAGTGAAAGCCAAGCTTGGGGCAACAGGGTGCTCTGGGAGCCTTTTGAATCTCATACTTTTTTGGGCTGAAATTATTTACGTTTGCATTTGGAACACAGAACACCATGAACTTTCACCCCGCACGATGCTCTTGCACGGTCCCCAAAAGCTCATTTTATTTCTGCTTGTCTTCACACCATGCAACAGGGGGAAATGTGTATGATGGACAGGAGGGGTTTGACTTTTTTGAGAGGCTGGTAGTCATGTTAAATAACTAACCCAAAATGTCCCAGTGCCAGGAAGACTGTCTGATGACCATGATGTGGGGTGAGGGTGGAGAATGACAAGACTTTTCTTTCTTTTGCAAAGTAGTTGTCTCGCCTCGTGTGCATCCATCTCCCCCGTGAACTCCTGAAGGACTCTGTTCCTAAGCCCGAGAAGCTCTCCGGGTGGCAGGTGGGAGTAGCCCCAATACTTGTGCGATCTTGTGCCAAATGAGTATGGGTGACCCCTGGCTTGGAAATTAGGAAGAATTTCAAAAAGTCAACAGCAGGGCAGGGCATCCACTTAGCGGCTGTCCACGGGGCAAACTCGTGGTCTGCCGGAAGGGGTTCTACCAGACAGACCGTCCTGGTTCTTGGTTCCACCACATCCTTCCTGCGATTCGAGGTAAGTTACCAAACCCTCAGAACCTCACTGTTCTCACCGAAACTATGCGTCTAATAATCCCCATCCCTCCTGTGGCTGCCAGACTTTTCTTTTTTTCTCTTTTTAACTTTCAAGCTTGAATGCTATTGTTTACCATGTTTTCCATGTTTCTGTAGGGAAGGGTGCTCTCTGTATTTCTACAGGGTGTATGAATGGCAGGAAAGCTTTTTGGCGGATTAAACACGGGTCCTTCAAAGATTAAGGAAGGGGGCCAGGGGGACCGCACTTCCTCTCATCTCCAACCTGACACACTTTGCCTCTCTCTGTGTTTTTATTAGCTCGTATCCTCAGTACATCAGTGGCAAGGGTGATGAAACCGGTGGCAGATTTAACTGCCAGGCAGCTGGGTCACTGTCCCGTGGGTCTTGTTGTCATGCTGCGATCTTAAAGTGACCACGGCTGTTCGGGCTGCTGCTCTCCCGAAGACTCCGAGAGAGACCACTGAATAGTTAATCGGCGGGAAGGAAAGCACAGAGAAGCTGCTTTGAAAAATCCCAAGGTGGCTGAATATCAAGAACAGGGTTCCTGCGTGCGAAGGGCAGCCCGAGGGCTTCAAATCAAATCTCCAGCCCGGGTTGGTAGCCCTCCCCTGGGGCCTGGGCAACAGAGGCGAAAGGCCTAAACACTACAAAATGCAGAAACCCTCAAAACTATCAGATGAGAATTATCATTTAGAGTTATCTGTATTGTTAGCAGCCTCTGTGAACAATGTTTTCAAAGGGAAAAAAAAAAGGAAAGGAAAGGAAAGGGGAAAGAAAGTTCTAAAGAGAGAGAAAACAGGACGACTTCTTTAACAGGGAGGACCTGCAGGCCTCTTACCTGAAACCTTCTCATGTCCCTCGGGTTTCCTGCTGTTTTCAAACAATTCTGATTGCACTTGAGGAAAAATTTTAGAAAAAATCTGCGAAGAGAAAAGCAATGTGTTACATTGTGGAATAAACATGTTTTAAGAGAAAATAGACCTGCATTATATTAGATTTGATTTGAAAGGGATTGCGTTTCACATCTGGGGAATTTCAGCGGGCTCTGCCCGGGAACCAACAGCGCTGACCTCCTGCAATCTGCAAATCTGGATGTTTGCGAACACACGCAGGCTCCTGCACCTCGAGGACTGGGGAGCGGCTCACAAGCTGGGCTCTGGTTTGTACGCCCACACCCGAGTTGCAAGGGCATTCTGTCTCCCCAAAATAAGGCTTCCAAAGCAGCTGTGACTTCTGCCGTCCAAAAACGTCTTGCTGGGGGGGTGGGATGGGAGAGGATGGCGTGACTTCCCCCGGAACCCCAGGGCTTCTCACACATGTGGCTTACCGCTGGCCGCACGCACCTTCGTGTGCACGCTCCTCACACGTATCCCCTCACACACAAAGGGCTCCTGGTCTTTCTAACCAATGTATATAAAGTCAAAAAATAGTAATGTTGCCGTTCCAAGGCAGGTCGGTGTGTGCAGGTATACACTGGGGTTTCTATGCCTCAGAACAAAAGTGAATGTCCTCTCAGACCTTCTAGATTATTCCGAGGAATACAAAGGCACCGAGTCGCGGTCTGAGGTTATCATTCGTCATAAGGCATATTGGTAAGCCAACTGTCCCCGAGATAAACTATTTGTGCAATTCTAAAATCGGGCATCTTTAATCAGACAATTACATCGAACCAGAAAAATGACAGAAGTGGCCTTCTCAGCCATTTGCCTATTTAATGTTTGGGATTTTGTTTCAAAACACAATAAGTTTTTCATTTATCTCACTTGCAGAGTCCTTTTCCTTAAGAAAAAAAAAAAAAAAACAGCTTTTGCAGTGTTAAAGTCCCAGGTGAGCTAAGCCTATTTCCCTTTCTGTTACTATGACAACGAAATTTTACCGCAGTCCCAAAGTCCCTCCAGAACTCTCACATCCATGCCTTGAATTAGAACTTTAAAGGAAAAGATATACATTTTTTTTCCCCAGGATTTACCAACAAAAATAAGTAGAAATCAACAATGCTTCCAAAAATTCTACTTTAAAGCAACGGCTGCTGAGATGCTCTCCTGGTGACCTTCTGTTTATTTTTATTTTTTTAGGGATCACACAAAAGAATTCGAGAGTGCTCCAGTTAATTGTGTCTAGCACTTAAAGAAAAAAAATCTGGTGGAAAGAAAATAGTAAACGATCAAGGAGGAGAGAATGGGAACTGTATTCTTCAAAATGGTTTCTGTATTTGAGGCTGTTTTACTCTAGATTTGCTAAAAATATTTGGCCAAGTGTTCCTGACCCTTAGCTATGAGTAAAGGCCGCATGTGAATGTGGAAATAACAACTAAAATCTTTTTCGTGATGCTATCTCATCTGCTTTTCAGTTCTCTCTTTTCATCTTGGCTGGGCCGGGAGGTTAGGCATAACTTCCAATGCCATGAAGGTGTCAGCTTCCTCCGAAATGACAGGGCGGAGAAATGCCCCAGGCTGCTTGCTTTGTTTGTTTGTCTGTTTGTTTGTTTGTTTTTCCCTTTTGCTCCACACTGCTTTATGCAGCATTCAAACTCACAACCTGCCCTCACTTTCTAAAGTGCAGTGAAACGTCTGCGTCTACCGGTAGCAATCAGAGGTTGATCAGAATGCAAATCTTTTATTTTGGTAAGGGGAAACGTCCTTGCACTTGGACGTTCACAGAAGAGGCGGCTAGAGCCACTCACAACGCACATGAGAGCACGGAGATGCTCTCAGGATCTGCTGCAAACTTGCCTTTTTTCTCACTTGAGCCTCCTTCCCAACAATAGCCCCCACTCCCACACATCTACCCTCAAACACCCCGAAGCGTGATTTACACTTTTTCCCCTCCTAAAGCCATATCGAGTGCTTCTTCTTATGGGGTCCTCGATTAGGGGAAAGTTTTGCTTCCACTGAGCTCCTTATAATGCACTCCCTGTGGGCGATACCTGACCCTTTCTCTAAAATGTATCTGGCAAGAACATTAATGTTCGCGAAGGCATTATTATTAGATGCATGGCGTGGTAGGTGGAAAAGTGCAGAAGAAATATGCGTTTACATGAAATCAAATTGATTTAGGGAAACAAGAGGCCTGCTGAAAGGCTTGATTCAGTTTCAATTAGGGCCTTTATCAGTTCTTTGGATGGGAAATTTTGACTCTTTGGCTGGTCTTGGAGTCTAAGTCGGTAACCTGCCCAGCCCCGGCACACTAAGGATGTAACCTTCTGCTCATAATGGGGAAGAGAGCAGTGGTGGAGGGAGGGATACGTGCGGGGAGAGAGAGAGAGAGAGAGAGAGAGAGAGAGAGAGAGAGAGAGAGAGAAAATTCTCTTACATGGCTTACGATTGCTTCCTATTCTATTGCTTCCTAAAAGAAGGCATAGCCACTTCTAAACGGCTAGTCCAGAAATCATGGCCTGGGTATTTTATATGTGAACCTAAAAATTAATTTAAAGGAATCCTGGGGGTTTACTGCTATCTCCAATTTTTTCTCTTTCTTTTCCTGCTGTCTTCCACCCCCTTCCCCCCGCCATGCTCAGGGGCTCCATTGAGGACCCTTTACTAACGATACCAGCCATTAACCACAGGGAGACTTGCCGGGAACAAATCCCCCGGGTCTGGATCCCTCCGAAGCTGGAGCTGCCTGGGAAATGTCAGCGCGCTGCGCTCGGAAACGGGAAACCCAGATGAATTGCAAGATTCAGACCAAATGTGCAGATTCTCATCAGGCTGGAAGTTGTTATTTCCACTCTTCCCAAACAATGTTGACTACATAAATATCATAAGCATGTAGCGCAGGACACTCGGCAAGGCTCCTGATCTCATTCCTTAGGAGTGACACCGGCAGCGACAGGATTGTCGTTGTTCTCTGGACACAGAGGAACAGAGTAGGGGAGTCCAAAGGTGGACTCAAGCCAGCATATTGCAACCTGGTTCCTGGGTCAGCTGAGGGGACATATGACATGCTGACAGTAGTCTAGTCTTGACGGGCGCCAACTATGTAACCGAATTAGCTCACTCCTCTTGGCCTCAGTTTGTTCAACTGGGTCTGACTGGCTTAGCTCTAGCGCTCCTCCAACATTAATATTCTGTGACGGCAAAGAAAAGTATGTAGAGTTGAGAGCCCTCCAGAAATAGCTACCCTGATGGAAGAAACCACTGAAGATCAAAAGACCATGATTCGCCGCAGTCCAAAGGGGGTGTGTGTGCAGGATTCTCTGGAAGACAGCTTAAACCACTGATCTGAATTGGTGGGAAAAAAAAATAAGCAGGGACAGCTGATCAGTGACAGTGGGCATCTTGAGTGATGCCTTGGTCAGAGCAGACAGTCCCCTGGGGCTCAACGGGCGCGAATTGTTGAGCGACCATTATCTTAGGCTCCCTTCTACATGCTTCTGAGGCAAGAGAAGGTGGCTCAGGAATGTCACCGATCAGAGCTATCTCTGTCCCTGCTCACCATCCTGTGTTGGACCAGCGGCTGAAGGGTACAGGGGTCACAGAGGGGAGGGAAGAAAGCTTGCCAAGCACCTACTGTGTGCCACACCCTGAGGCTAGGTGTAGGTACTTCATACACACTACGCCATTTTTTTCTTACAACAACTTTACGACTGATGAATCATTTCACAGCTAGGAAAAACAAAGTTGCCAAAAATTTAAGAAATTTGCCCAAGATCACACAGCCTGTAAGTAGCAGAAACAAGGATTTGAACCTGGATCTTTCTCACAGTAAGCCCCATCTGGCAGTCTGTTTCCTGAACCAATTAGATTGTGATGACAGCTACACAACTCTGTAAATATACTAAAAGCCACTGTACTGTACACTTTAAGTGAACTTTACAGACTTTACAGTATGTAAATTATATCTCAATATAGCTGTTTTTAGGCATTTACAAAATGGTCTGAAAGAAAAAAGAAAGGAAGGTAGATAGGAAGGAAGGAAAATTAAAAAAAGAAGAGGGATCGACAGTGAGAAGGAAGGAGGGAGGGAGAGACGGAGGAAAGAAAAAGAACAACATGAAGGATTCTGGTTTCTTGAAGAGTAAGAGGACTACAGCATCCTAAGGGGAAAACACTAGGTCAAAGACAGTTGCATGGAAATAAAGGCCTACTAATGAATGTCCTTGCTGAATTCATTGATTTACCCATTTGAGCAATTATGAAGTGTATAGTGTGCTCACAAAGGCTCAGACACCATAGCAAATTAGATGGACCAAATCTTTGCCCTCATGGAGCATATAACCAAACTATTCAAAATACACTTCTTCAGATTCTGAGAGGAATCTGGAGACCCCTGAATATGAGTCTAAGATTTCAGGGGACTGCCCAGCCATCCAGAAATCTCTTTCTCTTGCCATCTGGAATATTGGAACCCACAGCACTGTTAAAGAGTAGAATGAAAGTTCCTAGATGGGTCTAGACAGGTCCTGAGCCCTTCCCAAATAGAAACTGAGATTCAAACTAGGTGTAAAGTCAAGGTCTAGAGGTGGGGGGAGAGAGGGGGATTGTCTCTAAATCAAAGGAAGGGCAAATACTTAGTATTCATGCCAGATTCCAGAATTATAACCAATGATCTGATGGGTAAAAAAACCAGCATAATTTTGTCCAGATTTGTGGTAGAGGTCGTTCAATTCATCTCCCATTTGAAATCCAAGATATAGTGCCTTCTAAAAAAATGCAATACAAAAAGCATTGAGGAAAGCACTGTGGGAAGGCATGAAAGCTTCTTTCAAGAAAAAGATTAGGCAGGGATGTGTATCAAAAGAATGTGAACCTAGCGCTAGTAAGAGCTACCAGTAAGCAGAACCTTACTCTATGCAAAATAATATGTAAAATACCTTTCACTTTGAAACTTATTCCCTTAAAAAAAAAAATCTAATTCTGCCTACCTCATGAATAGCTTCTTCAATGCCATGGTCACATGTTACACACCATGAAGAGGAGAACACCCCCATACTCTCCCAAAGCCAAGAGCAGGGGGCTCTATATCTGGTTCTCTCTCTCTCTCTCTCTCTCTCTCTCTCTCTCTCGTTGCTCTCACTCTCGCTCTCTGCTGTGACGGCCACATAAGCAGGCTGGCTCACTGAAGTCGAAGCCATACATAGATTTCACATAGCCTCCCAAACTGTGTAGTTGTTTAAAGGCCTAAGTCCATTGATTTTTGAGGAAGGCACATTTTATCTGGATTAACTACAAACACTCCTTTTCTACGGTCCCATAAATTAAAATACAATTGGCTTCCACTGTTTGTGGGTGCTTCTGAAAAAAGATCATTCCTTTCCCTTCAAATACTCATACCACTTCTAAGAACTATCAAATCATCACTTCCAAAAACTATCTGGGATAGGCTAGATCATAAAATCATATTTGAAAGAAATGGGCAGCTGCCTCTCCTCTCCCAGGACCTTTTCAAGCTTACATCCTGTGGGGGACGAGGCAGAGTGAGGGGTCTTATGCAGGACGGATACACCCCTGGGGCCATTTTCTCTCTTGGGATGGCCAACAAGGCAGCTCACTCTGCTTATAAGGTAGGAAAATCCCTAAGTGCTGGGTTTCCACGTGAGACCAGTAAAAAACATGATGAAAATGTTCCATCTTTAATCTAGGTCTTAATTGTGATATGCTCTTTGAACCTTCCTACAACAGAAAGAATACATTTCCCTCTCTCAAAAGCCTCCAACAGAATCCAAATCCAGGCAGTCAAAGTAAGGTGAAGGGCAGCAGTGGGCCCCATGCTTGGCTTGAAGATGACATGCCGTATCGATTGTTCAGGTGTCAGCCCAAGTCAGAAAGGGACCCGAAGCTTTAAGGGCTTTGTGAACAGTCTCACTGAAGCCCACAAAAATTAAAAGACTCTGGGAGGTCAAACTTCCCATTGGTTGTTGCTACGCCTTAAAAACTGGACAACGGGGCATCTGGAAATGCTTCGTACTTGGAATCTGCTTGGTAAGATGATGGCCGGCATGAAGTTCAAGAAGATCCATGGGAAAGGGAGAAAAATTTAAAAATTTTGACTGACTGGCTTCCTTAGGCTTCAATCAAATACTCATTTTTATAAGCTGGTTTTCTATCTAATCCATTTATTTAAACAATGCCTTAGAATGTAACTATAAATACATGAACAGAGTCAACACAGAATCTTTAATCTCCACAGACGTTCCTCTGAAGAGTTTCATGACCATTAAAGCTTATTCACTCACACTATGTCAATGAAAGGCCATCTCAGATCTGAAAAATGTAAGTTTAAAAAAATTCTGAAGCACTGAATTTTCTCACTTACAACTACACTCAACGTTTCTAACTCCCAAAGGCTAAAAGACTATGATGATGATTACCAACAACAAAGAAATGTCTCACCTTCATTGATGTCATGTTATGGGCCATGTATGATTTTGTTTAATCCACCCACCTCTGAGAGTAGGAGAATCCATGTCTCCTTTTATGGAGGAAATGAACAAGACTCAGACAGGTTAGCTTCCTTGTCCAAGGTCAAAGACCTTATAAGTGGAAGAGGTAGGAGGGGAACTCTGCTTTGTCTGACTCTTAGAAGAACATTGCTCTTCTGCTGGGAGTCTGGCCACTCTTCTTCAGGAGGAAAAGGTAGGACACACTGCCAAGCAGCTCTCTGTTTCAGGAACTATAGCCTCATTGATCCACACGCGGGATCATGTCATATGCTTCATTTTACTCTCTGCAAACAAAATTGTCTATCATTCCTATCAGGGCCCACGTTCTCAGAAAATTCAGTGGCTATTTCAGGGTGTGCAGAAATAGACAAGCAAGTCTATCAGATACTGGAAAATAGGCCATCCATCTCAAGAACCCACCTGCTCCAAAGACAACCCTTTACAAAAAGCCCTCTACAAAAAGAATGTCGGCGATTACCCTGAGTGGAGAAGGATGGCCATTTGTCCATCAAGACGACGGGGAGAAAAAGGCTGGAAGTCAAATGTGCGACCTAAGAAGTTGAATTAAGTCTTGGAAAACATTTTTTCAGAGTCGAGTCATCAAGCTAAATTTTGAAAGCATTACCCAAGGGACAGGGGAGACTCTCCTCCTTTGGATATTTTTAAATAGACCAGTAAGTTCATTTCTTTGGCAGCAGATAATTTCAGTCTTTTATGTGGCAGCTCATTGGGGCGTCCCTACCAAGTCATTTCCACATGATGCCAAAGCTTCTGTATTAATAATAATAATAATAATTTATAATAATAATTATTATTATTATGCTTGCTTAGTATTTAGTGTGCAAATCAGTACCTTCAATTTCTTCTTCCTGTAACATGAGCCTCTAGGTGACGGTGAGGATTAGTTACCCCCGCAAAGTGTTTGGGTAACACTTGGGACATGGTAAGTTAGCGACCTCACATTTCACTGGGCATGCTTCTGCCACCCTCCCTTCAACTGTCCCTTCTTCCCCACCACCTTTTAAAATGACTCATTTTCCAAATGAAATTATATCAGAGGGGGTCACCATCAATTCAAATGTGGTTCTCTCTGCATTGTTTATCTGTGCAATATTAAAGTTCTTCCCTTGATTTTTAGGGAGAGATATTTTCCAAAGGAAAAAAAAGACTATGCCATTAAATCTATTACAACAGATTGCAGGAAGAGAGGAACGGCGGAAGACGGTAGGTCAAGATCCTCACCACTGTTTCCAGTAAGCTTTGGTCAGACAAAGTCCCATGGTTCCCCCCTGGTAGCAGGCCCCATCGAATCCTAGAGTCTTGGGCATTCACTCCAATGACAAGCTCCTAGAAGTGGTCTTTCAGTGTGGCAGCGATCCTTCCCTTCCCTACCAAGCACACTGCCTCGGGAGGGGGTCTGCCGTGCTCATTCAGGCCCTGGGAGGCAGCGACCGCCCCCACTGTGTCATTCTGACTCTGCCCTGATAGGCTTCGCTTCATGATTTGTTCTCAAGTGAATGTCCCCTGTAACTCAAATAGCGAACACCTGACTGGCAACTGTTGCCGAGGTGCCTAAAGGGGGGGCCGCTTTGATTCTCCATTTACTACTGACCAGTAACCCACTCTAGTTTCCGAGGACCTGGGCTTAGATGTTGGGACTTTTTTCTTCTTCTGTACTCAGACATCTTCACTCCCTGAATTCCATTACTTGGCAACATGAGGCTGGTAGGAAAAAAAAATCTCCAAGGAAAAGTCCTTGTTTTTGCACTCGGATGAAAATCCGACACCATTAATGAAAATAATAATTGAATTCTTTGGGCTTGAACTGGAAGGAAACACAACACGAAGAGCACGTTTGTAATTCCAGTTGTTCTCATAAAATGTCTTTGGAGGGCTCTTTGCAATTTGTGTGGTTCCGTCACTTCCTTTTTGTTTGTTTGTTTGTTCTGTTTTGTTTCTAACCCGAATCCTCTCTTTGGCCCCATGCCTTCATAGCCCCGCTGATGAAGAAAAGGCAAAAAGACAGAGGGAAACTGCGCATGTTCCTGACTGACGTGGGGAAGCATCTTTCTTTGAGACTTCAGAATTGGAATACAAACCTATTTCCCTTTCTAATGCCAAGACTACTCGGGTGAGGGAGAGAAATGAAGTTATTAGCCAGCCATCAGCTTAATGGGTCCTTACCGTCCTATTTCCTTAGCGCCCCTTCTCCCCTTGTGCAGCCCTCCCCTCCCCCTCCGGGGCTCTGCCCTCCCCGTGAAGCTCATCTATGCTAGGCTGAGCAGTGAACACCAATTACACCAAGAGCCCTTGCTGCTGCCTGGTCTGCTGGTTTTACTGTTTTGCCAGATGGTTGAGGCCAATGTGTAAAACTCTCTACCCCACCATTAATTCATAACTTGGTAATAACTTTCCCACGGCTCCAGGAAATTGAAATGAAGTGCAAATGTGAATATTTGGAAAGGGAATCAAGGTTGGACAACTCTTTTATGCCTGCCAGAGTAGATAACAGTCAGACAAAAAAGATAGCCCTTTTTACGCAGGCTTGAATGTTACTTTCCCAAAACTGAGGCAGACTGTCTCAGTAGGCACTCCTGGACAAAGTGGTGAACGAAGTTCAGGACTTGGGTCCCTCCTCGCGTCACTTTCTCTCTGCAGTTTTTAGCTTTATACTTATTGCACCTATGGGCCCACTCACTAATGACCTTGAGTTTGAGCATCTATGTAATGCTATATTCTTATGACAGTCGTAGATTAGCAGATATGAGTGCACTCTCTTGCTAAGACAGGACACCATCCAATGTTTGTTAGCATCATTAAACTAAAACTGACTTTTCACCTGCTCCCATACCATATGCAGCTGCAAATTTTTAAATTAAACTATGAAGCCATGCATAAATTTACATATATTACAGACTAGCCTCTCCATTTAACATGCAAATGTACTCCAATGTTTCAGAACACCTTCTGTCGCTAATTAATTTGCTGAATTATAATTAGACTAATCCTGCATAATTAATAAGCACAGATTTTTTTTTAATTTGTAAGCAGCTTGAGGAGATCATTCACTTCCTTCTATAAACTGCTAAGTAAGTGTTAAAAAAAAATCTGGAAAGAACATGTGTGAAAAGGTATGTTGGTGTCGCATACAAACTCAAACTAGCGTGCAAGATACAGAAGTCAGTACTGATAAAGGTACATATTTGAAGCCAACATTCAAACCATCAAAAAAAATCTCATTCAGAGGACGGGGACTAATTCTCCCTTTGTCTCCTTGTAAATAATGTTTTATTCTTTGCCTCCTATCCGTCGGATCTTCCAAGATCACAGAGGCGGGAGAGGATTAAAGTAACCGTATGTTGTATTAGGAGAGATAATGATATTAACACTCCACTGTATATCAAAACACTCGGTGCATGCTGGGTGCTTATAAGCCCCTTTGATGGTATTTGGAATCATTTTCATTTTGGCTGCCAAAAACACCCGAGATCCATCTAGTGGAAACAATTAAGTTCCATTAGTACTGTATCCATTCAGTAATGATTACAATGAAGGGTCCCTCTTTAATGCCGAAGAGTACAGTCTCAAAGAAACGTATGCATCTGTGCTCTCGAAAACGGGAAACTGCATAGTTTTGCAACCAAGCACGAAACTCAATTTTGACGCCCTAAAATAAACCAGGATCGGGAGAGTCGAGGTGTGGGAAGATACCTGGTTCGGAACTTTGAGGCTCGGCAGGAACCTGGAAGGCCAAGACAAGACTAACCAGTAGCCGCGCGAACTGAGAACGAACCTCGAAAAACAAAGGGGGAAATGCATGTTTTGGCAGGGGAAGTGATCAGATTTTCAAAGAGAGGAGGAAACAGAGAGCCCCTTGGCCCTCCCACTCAGCTAAAGCACTAATATTAGCAGCCAAAAGATTGGTAGGCAGAAAGAAAAGCCGCTTGAAATGCGCCCGGCTGTCGATCCCTGCAGTAGAAGTTTCTACGGTGAGTCTACACACAATCGCAACTTTTTCTGAAGAACCGGAAACGACTTCCCCAGGCTCGTTACTATATACTTCCTCCTTATTAGTCAGCCACACTTTTTTTTGACAAAGCGAGGCCATAAGCTAGCTTAGGAGCTGAACTGAAAATTTAGGAGCAGTCTCCGAGGCCTGTGGCCATGGCCAGGAGCAAATGCTATGGGGGCGGAACCCCGGGCCACTTCTGCTTCTGCCCCCAGAGGCGTGGACCTTAGACCCCAGAGCTAAGTCGGGGGGGTATTGCATTGACTAACCAGACTGAGAAAATATTTTGAAAGCACCTGGAAAAAGCACATTTTTTTTTTTCAGCTAAGCCATATTATTTTCTTTTAAAGATCTTATTTATTTATTTATTTGACAGAGAGAAACACAGCCAGAGAGAGAACACAAGCAAGGGGAGTGAGAGAGGGAGAAGCAGGCTTCCCGCCGAGCAGGGAGCCCGATGCGGGGCTCGATCCCGGGACCCTGGGATCATGACCTGAGCCGAAGGCAGTCGCTTAACCAACTGAGCCACCCAGGTGCCCCTAAGCCATATTATTAACTTGGATCGTTTGGAAACCTAAGACATTTGGGCAGTGTTTCTGAGCCAGACCATAGCGTTTGCCTTTGCTTTCCACCTGAAGAGGTTAACCAGTTCAGGAGGGTTTTTAAAAGCCTAAAGAAAAGGGAGTTTCCTGTGTCTTTCATAGTCACGCAGAAGGAACAGAATAACAACAGCTGGAATAATACAAATAAGAGGCTTAAATTATTTTCTTTCAAAAAATATGTGAATGGCCGTGGAATTCCTTAATGACGTCTTTACCTTTCAAGAAAAATCATTTTGATGTACTGTGTTGGACCTAACACGCTACACCCTATCTGCAGCAGAGCTTAGACATAGAAAGAGCCAGAAGGTCACCCAGGCAAGCCCCACGTATGGAGAGGCAAGTGATTTGGGTTCGGGTTGGGGTTTTTTGGATATTTTCTTCAGCTGGACCTAGCCAATTTCAAAACATTTACCCGTGGGGGGGGGGAGCCGAGAGGAACAGTTGTGACCCACGTGCAGTTAAGTTTTGAGACATTCCTGACAAGTTATTAGGGAGAAAGAGAAATGACTTTGCAGCATGGAAACCCTAAGGTGTAGAGCAATTAGTTAACAAATGCACATCGCCCTTGGCTAATGGGGTTTTCCCCTCGTTTATGCATTCCAGGAAATTTCTCTGATTTTGCTTTTTAGTAGAAAGATTTTCCCCCAGAAACATCACGTCTAGTTTATTCTCATGATTCATTCTGTCTCCTTCCCTCTCTCCCCCCCATTCCCAAATTCAGTACGGTGTATTGTGCCTCTCGAGGGCTACATAAAAATCGTCAGGGTGGGGGGGGCAGGGGGTGAGTTGGGAAGAAAGGGTGACTGAAGAAAAGAAGCCAAGATGATAATGACATCAAAGATCTACTTCGTCTGAAAAGTATGACGGCTTGCCTCCACTCTTGCCATGAAGACCCGTAGTCAGTCTTAATGTAACCTTCGTGCCAGAAAAGGAAGAAAGAGAGAAAGTGTAACCTGACAGGTAGCAGGTGGTACATATGGAATTATCATTGGCTATTAACACCAGGTCGGGTATCATATTAGCCACTTTCAGACTGCATTTGCCAATCCCACATAAAAATATAAAACCAGGTATTTCAATATTCTGTCACTCCCTTAGCAAAACAGATTTTCTTATATTACTCATAGTCGAGTCAGCCGGCTTTCATTAGAATTTTTTTTAACTTTTTTTTTTCTTAAAGGAAGCACTAAACCTAATGATATAAAAGAGAAACTGGGACAAAAATCAGGTCAAGAATTTGATACAAAAGGCATCTAGATAAAGCTAATAATATTCCAGAGTATCGTCAGTGTAGCAGAATATGATACATTAGTCTCATCTCAACCCGACCTCTATATCTACATGAGGTTCCAGGAATCAGGCAGTATTTCTGATTGCTTTTTCTTTTCTTTTCTTTTTTTCATTCAAACTTTGCTGATTCTAAAGCCTCGGTTTACTTTATGGGTATCACTAACTTTTCAGAAATTTCCAAATCTTAGTACCAAAAATGAAATCTTGCTTTTAAATATCATGAAGAGATTTTATCTGTTCTATCTTTCTTTCTTCTCCATAATACCACTGCATTTTTTACTAACTCTGGTTTTCTCACAAAGGCCACTAACTTTCTGTTCTCACTTCCCCCATGAGTAGATAACTAGAATCTCCTCTTTTCTTTTTTTCTTCAGCAGAAGAGGGGCAGAGGGGGAGAGAGACCGAGACAGAGAGGCGAGAGAGAGAGAGAGAGAGAGAATCTTGAAGGGGCTCCATGATGCAAGGCTCCATCTCAGTAC
This sequence comes from Spilogale gracilis, assembly GCA_004023965.1. Classification (NCBI taxonomy): domain Eukaryota; kingdom Metazoa; phylum Chordata; class Mammalia; order Carnivora; family Mephitidae; genus Spilogale; species Spilogale gracilis. The sequence goes on from PITA01010008.1 coordinate 30,418, forward strand.
CCTGAGAATCATGACCTGAGCCAAAATCAAGAGTTGGGTGCTTAACTGATGGTGTGACCCAAGCACCAGCAGACTCTCCTTTCAATTTCTCTTTAGAAAACAGAGGCTCCAATGGAAAGTCTCCCGATGGAACCAGATTCAAGCACTCTGAAGCAGGAAGTCCCTAACCCTTCTCCTGGATCAGCCTATACTTCTAATCCTTCTCTTCCACACCATATCATCTCGTTGCTCAATATGCTGGATTCCAAGAGTGAGATGATATAGAGCCATTTTATTACAAAAATAGAGGCTAAGCATAAAATCCTCCCCCCAGGGGCGCCTGGGTGGCTCAGTTGGTTGGGCGACTGCCTTCGGCTCATGTCATGGTCCCGGAGACCCAGGATCGAGTCCCACATCGGGCTTCCTGCTCGGTGGGAAGCCTGCTTCTCCCTCTCTCACTCCCCCTGCTTGTGTTCCCTCTCTGGCTGTGTTTCTCTCCGTCAAATAAATAAAATCTTTAAAAAAAAAAAAATCCTCCCCCCAATTTGAGTGACTGGAACTTCTTCTCCCAGGTCAAAGAAAGTCTAAAGGCGAATGGGAAAGATTCATGTGACATCCGTATGTCAGCCCCAGTTTGCTTAATGCCAGACCCTAAGTCCATGTTAAGGTTTCAAAAGACCTAGATCTAGCCTAGACAAAACTCTAATTTTTCAAATAACTTCTAAACTAATGAAAACTGTTTTTCTTTTTTTGACCCCGCTTTAGGATATGCCGTGCTTTACCGGTCCAGGCCCCTGCGTAAGATGAGAGTTGCATCTAGTCCCCAAAACTCAGTTGAGCTTTGCAATGTCGTTGGCTTTCTCACCCCCTAAAATGCCTCGGAAGTCATTGCTAATAAGCCAAATGGGCCATCGCAAGTCCTTTTCAGAATATGGCGGAGAATTCAATGAATGGCTCAAGTTTTAGCATCATGTGGGGGAAAAAGGCTTGGATAATTGACAAGCTCCATATTCAATAATCTGTAAAATCCAGAAACTCGGCTTCACCCATGCGAACCTTCCATGTCCCAAGCGTAGAGTTGAGTTTGTGGCTTTTCCCTATGCCGTGGATAATGTAACATAGCCATTAAAGAAAAAAATTACTTCCCTTGGGCAGTCAGCAGCTGACCCGGAAGTAGAACTTCGCAGCCCTTCACTCCGAGGCCGCAGAGCCTCTTCTGCTCTCTCAGAGAGCTGTCAGGACTCAAGCAAGCAGTAGGACTGGGGCCAGGAGCATGGGAAAGCGATGGCCACAGCTCCCTGGGGAAGAAGCACGGAAGGTCACGCAGCTACGCTGGGAGAAAGGCCGCTCTGTCCAGCCCAGTGTTTTCTGCTGACTCGGATGCCAGGCATCCAATGCCAGCCTCTCCCTGGCAAAACCATCAGCAGGATCGCCACCCCCGGAAATGGCCCAGAAATGCCTCTGGCCCAACACCGTCCCAGGGAAGTCATCTTGGCTCATGCACGAGTCAGAATTTATTGGCTGCACATTAGTCCTGAGCTGAAGCTACAATTCTACCATTCTTCCTGGTAGAATCCTGCCTTGAAATATGACAGGACAGGAAAAAAGCATGCCTGCTTTTGTTACCATCCCTCGGCTTGCCCGTGTGATTACAGTTTAGCCACTCTGAGCTAATAGCTAGGCATTCGATCTATGTCTAAAGTTCTTCGTTTTCTAAGAAAAAGGAGATTTCATCACTCCCAGGAACATGATGGCTTTAAGTTTTCTTTAGATACTGCAGTTTCTAAACAGATCAAAATGTGTTTCCATCTCCTTACTTCGTCATGCGGGGTCTTGCATCGGGGGTGAGGGGGGCACTTAAGTTCAAGTTTAAGATCTAGTACAACTGAGAAGCCCAGATGTAGTTCACGGTCTTTCACAGTTTATCCTCAGCTTTAGGCTTATGATTTTGTTAGGAATATATCCTATCTCGAGGCTGGCCACAATTATAATTACAAAGTCTTATTTGGTGACCAAAGCTAGGCAGATGGCCTTTTATATTACAATTTTAAAGAAGTGATAGAGCGAAAAAAAAAAAAAAGTGATAAAGCAGTTCCACAAAATTAGTGGGCTCGTTTTGGTTTTAACTCAACTATTTTCACCTGAGCTGAATGTTTACCCTTCTCATAATGAGATGACTCATTGAAAAGTGAAGATAAATGTCACCTACTTTCCATGTGATCTATAAAATTAATCTCCCATGCTTATGTTAATACCGATAATGTAGTGTAGGAGGCAGTGTGACCCAGAGGATAAGACTTAAGAGGAAGGCTGGCGTGTTCAATTACTGCCTATAATACTGACGATATTTTCACCTCCCTGTTTCACTGCCTACTCTCAGCCCTCATACACGTTCCCTCACATATCTTCCCTGTAAAACTGGGTATTACCTCAGGGAGATGCTGGGAGAATTACTTAGGTGCTTTGGGAGGCAACTTAAAACACCTTTTAGAACTTTCTGGTGAAATAGCAGAGATTGTTAATGTCCCCACCATGGCGTCAGCCTTCGGTAAATAACCATGACACATTTAGCAAATTGTCTTTCTACTCAGTGAAAAATGATCCCATGCAGGTGACCCTCCACCCAAAGGGTTCCGTTCATTTCCAGAGAACAGATGACACGGAAGGAGAGCTCCGTGGATAGTAATTAAGTCACCAAGTTAAGAAGAGATCAATGGTTACACTTTAGGGGTTAAAGCAAGAGCTGATTACAGCAAGAAGGAATTTACGTTTTGTATTCAGCTATAAAACAAACTGGGAGTTCTGTGCTTGCCATCTGAAACATCTTTTGCAAAACTGAATATCAATAATCGCCACATAAATGCTAGACTAAAAGAACCAACACAAATAGCTTTGTTCACAGAGAAAACAGGGCCAAATGGCCTTCCTTAGCATGACGAATTCCGAGTTCTGGGGTTCGACAATCAGACCTCTAGGCCTGAATTGTGACTCTCGACATAAATAGTTTGGCTTAAGACATTGTAAGCCCCGCTCTTCTGGGCCTTGAACATACATGCGGAATATCAGAATAGCAAGGTGACATTTACAGCATCCCCATTAGCCACAACTGTGCCCACTGGCGCTCGGAAACACACCAGACGCCCAGAAAATGAGGAACTCGCTCTTCAGCGCAGGGCTGAGGCTTTTCCCAGACCTGTTTCTGGGGTGCTTTAGAAACACCTGCTTTGGCCTTGTGGGGACAATCTTAGCAGGAGCTTCAGAAACCAGGCCTTTCTTTACAGCCCTCCAGCAGCCCCAGGATGCTGGTCCCTTTCCTATTGTGGGGATTATAGGACCGAATGGGCCCTGTAACTGAAGGCTTGGGAGTTTTTTCACCTCAGACCCCGAGAATGTTTCCCTTTTTCTCCTCATAACTTGCCAGTTTTGAGGATTATAACAAATTTCATCCCTAAACAACCCTGTGGATTTCAGGTTTCTCTCAGGCTCTAGTAACTGGAAAAGAATGGGCTTTTTAGAAATCCAGGGGCATATCAAATGAGCTAAGGAAGGTCATCAGAGTGACTGACGTGCGGAAACTCGGGAAATGTCAGGCCAAAAATTCCACCACGGACATTTGGACGTGCAGGAAAGCACTGGCGAGCACTGGGAACCTCGCAGAAGGGGGCTGAGGACGGTATCACTTGCCGGCCCTGACTGGCTACTCCCTGACCCCTAACACACCATGACGTCACCTCAGCCAGTCCTTGTGAATACCCTTCACCGCTGCCCTTTGAAGAGTGAGTGAGCCTGTGCGTGCGTGTGTGTGTGTGCATGCGTGTACGTGTGCGTGTGTGTGTGTGTGTGTATGTGTGCGTGTGTGCATATGTGCGTGTGTGTGCGTGTGTGTGTGCGTGTGCATGCGTGTACGTGCGTGTGTGTATGTGCGTGTGTATGTGTGCGTGCGTGTGTGTGCGTGTGTGTGTGTGTGTGTGTGTGTGTGTGTGTCTGAACCGCCAGAAACACAGTCTCCTTTGGACAGTCTCCTCTGGAGGTCTGTGAGCCTCGGGTCGGAGCAGCTGCTCGGAGTCATGGTGGGCTGTGGGGCCCCAAATCCCTTCATAGCTGAGCTGGCGAGAGGGAGAAAGTACTCAGTTTTTCATTTCCATGACAGAAAGGAAGATTCTTTTTTTTTTGCAAAACCCTATAGCCCATGCAGGGAATGAATTTTATTTTTTTAATAATTTATTTTATTTGTTCAGTGCTCCAAGATTTGTTGTGTATGCCCCACACCCAGCGCTCCATGCGATCCGTGCATGACTCTCCCATACTTTGGTTCTGAAGATCATGACCCTGATTGCGAAGGTTCCTAGAGCGCAGCCGATACGTGCAAGCACCAGCCAGCCCCTCACAGGCTTAACCCCCCTCTGCCGTGCACATTGCTCACTGGAACGCTTCTCTCACTTTCTCAAGGTTCATCAAACTACCCAGGCGGTATGAGAAGAGGATCTCCCCCAGATCAGAAATCCCCTGAAATCAAGACAGAAGTCCCTACGATCCTATGGGGCCAGCGAGAAGATGTGGAAGTACCTGGATGCAGGAAAAGGAAGAGTTTCAGGACTGTGATAGTTACTTTTGAGGGTCAGCTTGGCTAGGCTCTAGTGCCCAGTTATTTAACCAAACATTAATCTAGGTGTTGCTGTGGAGCTATCTATACAATGTGGTTAACATCTGCAATTGGTTGGCTTTAAGGAAAAGAGCTGACCTTCCTGGTGTGGGTGGGACTCAGCCACTTAGTTGAAGGCCTAAAGCAAAAACCAACATTTCCTAGAGAAGAGATTCTGCTTCAAGATTGCAGCACCAACCCCAGCCCAAATTTCCAGGCTGCAAGGCTGCCCTATGGGTTTTGGACTTGCTAACCCCCATCCCATCACTATGTGAGCCCATTCATATACATGTATAATCTGTTATTGGCTTCACCCCAGAAAGAATTTCCATCATCCTAGAAACTTAAAGATGCAAAGAACCTAAGAGTAGCAAAGAGTAAGCATTTTCCTGCCTGGGTGGAGCTGGTTTATTCTCCGTAAGCATCCAACCTCCTGGAGAACCTTCCTTTCGGAGTAGCAGACGAAGGGCCAGGAGAGAGGAACTGTGATTCATGCTACTGAGGCCTCACAACAGGAGTTTTTACATACCAGACTCACAAGTACTCAGTTGGAACTTAAATCCTAAAGTGAGTGAGTTTACATGATGTTGTTATCATTACAGCACAGTGAAAGCGTGTCAAGTACTGTGGGCTTTCCTTCCATCTCTGAGAAACCCTCTATTTTTCCAGAAGAGTTCCAGAACTCTGATAAGAAACCTTGTCAAAAATAAAACCTGGAGGCGTTGTCTCAGGAAAAGACCAGAATGTAACTATTCTGTTTGATAAAAATGGAAATAGAAGGCATCATGCCCACGGTATAAAGGAAGAAGGCTTTTTCCCTTCTCTCCACACAACTGCAGCTAAATTGTTAGAAACGGTCAGAAATGGGTTAGAATCTGGTACGGGTGAATATTTTTCTTTAGGATAAATTCAGTTAGGAAATAAAGGAAAAAAGCACAGTTAGCATGGATTCCCGAAACGTTTACCCTGCTTTCTGGGGATTTTTTTGGCACCCACGGCACAGAGGTTGGATCTCCACAGGCTGTGGGAAGAGAACAACGTTTTAGATCCCTAGTCATCACGGGCTTCAGTCTCAGTGCTTGCTGGGCAAGAGAGAAAGAGAACCCCTAGATGTTTCATTTGCTCTTATTTGACACATTTCACCTTGGAGATGGAGACTGGAAACGAACTAGAGGACAAGCCTCCTCCACCAGGAAGCCGACCAGACTTGCTGGAATCACAAACACACCAGGAAACAGTCCCTACTTTCCAAGATGAACCTGCTCCCTGGGAGGCCCCTATCTACAGAGTGCTTACTTAGCATATCAACACCCAATATGTGATAGTTGCTGGTTATATTATGTTTAGTTCAAAAAGAACTGTACAAGGAGAGTTCAATTGAAAGTAATACACCAGGGTACCTGGGTGGCTCAATCATTAAGCGTCTGCCTTTGGCTCAGGTCATGATCCCAGGGTCCTGGGATCGAGCCCCTCATTGGGCTCCCTGCTCTGCGGGAAGCCGACTTCTCCCTCTCCCACTCCCTCTGCTTGTGTTCCCTCTCTTACTGAATATCTCTCTCTGTCAAATAAATAAATAGAATATTTTTTTTAAAAGAAAGTAATACACCCGGTAATGGAATGCCCAGGGGTGGGGGCGAGGGGTGCCCGGGGGGCTGGGCCCCCTGGGATCCGTGGTCTACAAGAGCAGAGTTCTCCTCAGCAGCTTGGTGTGAGAAGGGGCTGGAGACGGGCTGGAGGCTAGAAGCTCACATCCCATGTATGCGGCCCAAGGCGGAAGGGCCCAGGCAGAGCCCAGTTAAAAAAAAAAAAAAAAAAAAAGAGGATGCCTGGTACCTCAGTTGATTAAGCATATGACTCTTGATTTCAGCTCAGGTCGTGATCTCAGGATGAGGAGATCATGCCCCACATAGGGCTCTGCGCTCAGTAGGGAATCTTCTGGAGACTCTCTCCCTCTCCCTCTGCCCGCCCCCTGCTCATTTGCTGTTTCTCTCAAAATAAACAAATCTTTTAGGGGCACCTGGGTGGCTCAGTCATTAAGTGTCTGCCTTCAGCTCTGGTCATGATCCCAGAGTCCTGGGATCGAGCCCCTCATTGGGCTTTCTGTTCTGCAGGAAGCCGGCTTCCCCCTCTCCCACTCCCCTTGCTTGTGTTCCCTCTCTTGCTATGTCTCTCTCTGTAAAATAATAAGTAAAATTAAAAAAAAAAATCTCTTGGGGCATGTGGGTGGCTCAGTTGGTTAAGCGACTGCCTTCGGCTCAGGTCATGATCCCAGAGACCAAGGATCGAGTCCCACATCGGGCTCCCTGCTCGGCAGGAAGCCTGCTTCTCCCTCTCTCACTCCCCCTGCTTGTGTTCTCTCACTAGCTGTTTTCTCTCTGTCAAATAAATAAATAAAGTCTTTTTAAAAAATCTCTTTAAAAAAGAAAGAAAATAATGCAGCTACCTAAATCCTTGTTGAATGTTGGCAAATGATCTGCCTGCAGTTCATCTGAACACTCACAGCAATCCTGTGAGACACATAGCTGCAATACCGTCATTTTACACGGATCGGGAAACTGAGGTATAAAGAGGCAAAGACACCTGCACGGGGTCCCACAGCTCCTGGATGGTGGAGAAGGGCCGTGAGGCCAGGCATCCTGGCTGCAGAACAGGCTTATTTCAACAATGCCCTCGCTCCAATTTTTATGAGGGGAAGAAGTAATCACGGCAGTTTTTTTTCTCTGAAGCATTTTATCGGGGTTTATCAGGTAAATGAAAGCACCCCATACACCGTTTATTGACAGCAGGCACTCAATACAGCTATTTATTGTTTAAGGCAAAAAAACCCTCTCCATTTTTGTGTTTATCTACTTTGCCCCTTCATTCCTTCTGAGGGGGGCACCCATCTTTGGGGACACACACACACATCATCTCCTTTATAAATCTCCATCCTTCGGTCCATAGTGCTGCTCCCCTTCTCGACATATCTGCACACACTCATGAAGAACATGATACCGGTCCAGGGCAGCCTTCCCAGCACCCCCCTGCCCCCCGCCCATCCCAAGCAGCGCCTTATCCAGATCCAGATAATAGTGGGGGGAGGAGGGCGCCTGGGGGGCTCAGTCAGTGAAGCCTCTGCCTTTGGCTCAGGTCCTGACCCCAGGGTCCTGGGATGAGCCCTGCATCAGGCTCCCTGCTCAGCAGGGAATCTGCTTCTCCGTCTCCTTCTGCCCCTTCCCCTGCTTGTGCTTGTGTCTCTCTCTCTCTCTTTCTCTCTCTCTCTCTCTCTCTCTCTCTCTCAAATAGATAAAGTCTTGTAAAAAAAAAAAAAGTAGTGAGTGGACAAGTAATGCTGGGGCTGTGTTAGAAAGGGCTAAGGTTTACACCTCAGGGAGACAGAGACAGAGAGAGAGACCGAGGGGGGGTAAGAGGGAGAGGGAGGGGAAGGAAGAACTTAGAAGAACGCAGTATGAGCACTGGGGGTACAGACTTCATGGTAGCCGAGGATGGCAGAGGATGGAGAATAAAGTGATGAGGCAAAAGTCTTAGGAATGGAGTTCCCTTTAATTACTTTACTGTTCCTTGAAAGATGCCTAGAAGAAAATGAATTACTTCCAATTACCTTTAGCTACTGCAAGTTTCCGCTGTGACACCATGCTGAGACAGGCACGCACAGACTTTTGGTTTTATTCAGACTACACTCCAAGCCTCCTTGTCTACAAGGGTCATGTGTACTTCTGCACTGTACTGCTCATTTGGTACTGAGTCTTACACTGACCCTCACTGTGCCAAGTAGTGTTGAAAAAACAGTTCTGGGAGAACTGGGCTAGAGTCTGTGACTTCAAAGCTGTGTGACTTTAGGGAAGTCACTGAACCACTCTGAGCCTCGCTAATAATTTCTGCAAATAAGACAATATACGTGGAAGTGTGCTGGGAGCCATCAAGGGCTCCATACGTGTTACCATCGCTCAGTGCCTAGCTGGGACTCTTTGAAATCTTGCTGATGGACCGACTGATTGATTACTCTGGCCAGCCTCCTTAAATCTTTTCCCGTTTCATTAAGAAGTGGGATAGCCATGGAAGTCAAGCAACATCCCAGACAATCCACTTGGCTTCATTGCAGCATAGTCCGCGATTTTATTAATTCACTTGCAAACAAAACTTCTGTAGTTTCACGAATTTCACTTTGATTGGGATGATGAAATTTGTCAGAAGAAACAAGAACATCATTTTGCCTCGTGGCATTTGAGGCTGGAGGAACCCAGATTATTCCGAACATCAAAGTGAAGAAGTCGGGAGTGCCAGCCCCCACCCGGCTTGCCCTTCCAGCTCTGGACGCACAGTAGGGCGTTTCTAAAAACACTGGGGATTGAGCCGAGTCTTAAATCCAGCCATCCGTCTATTACAGGGCACCCTGGACTGCCTGTTAGATTTTTGAGAAACAACTCAGCGCTTACATGACCTCATGAAAACAAAAATGACTGAAGTTAAATGCAGTTGAAGCGAATGAAACTTCAAACTAAATTTTTATTGAAATTCTCTTCATTGTCAGCCGACATTTTCAATTTTCATTTCCCTGCCTCAGCCCATTTTGCCATAGAAACTTGGATGTTTTCATTGAACAGCAGCCAGTGAACGCTGGACTGAAGGGGCACACTATAAATTTGGAAAAATAAATAAATGCTTCAGAACTTCCACTTGCAAACCACAGCTAAAAATGAAATCAAATCTGACCCACCCCTTTTCTTTTAAATGGTGGGAACAGACTCAGTCTGCCTCAATTTTTAAGCCCATATTAAATTTTATATAAGCACCTTGGAGACCAATGCATGGCCTGGTCCACAGCACTTGTGAAATTGTGACTCATACAGCAAGGCCGGCACAACGTGAACCAGAGGTAGCATCTCTCCTACACCATCTTCCTTAATAAACATGTGTGCTTAAAAAATAAAAAGGGAGGAGAAATCAGTTTATGGGCATAGAGAGAATAATTCACTCCAAATTGCTCCTTTGATGAATGTGGACAAAAGAATAAAATTTGTCACCCAGCTAATATTACCATCAATATTTTGTCCAGCTACATTCCTTCCAATTTAAAAACAGTTCAATATCCCTTTTACCTTCAAGTAGCAGCACTTAATAAACAGTGATGGATGGTTTTTATTTTTGTTCGCATTTCAGTCTTCCCTGCTTCTGTTACAAGGGGACTATTTTGCTTGGGGGAAATGTAGATCTTCCGTCTTTCTTGCATTGACATGCATCCCTCAAGGAAAGACGGCCATATTTAATTCATAACCCCATCGGCTACACAAACATACAACTTCCCATCAATTAGGCAACACAGAGATGTTGTTAAAAATCAATGAGCTTATTATTAAATATATTTTTTTCATGTAGCAATAATAGTTATTGCCGCACTATTGTTATTACTGCAATGTCAGCTGTTTAGGCAGCTTTCCGAGAGTTTGATTGGTTTTGATGTTGCTAGCAAGGCGTTCTATGGAACGAGAGATCCAGGGGAGGCTTTCCTGTTTTGCCTGCTGCCATGCCCAGAAGCCATCAAGACAAGAGGGGAAAGGAGCGCTGTTGAGCCGGGAACCTGGAAATGGGGGCAGAAGACCTGGGTTCCAGTCTCCCGCCTCTGCAGAGAACCAGGTGTGTGAGCGCGGGGAAACCACCGCCCCGTTCTGGGCCTTCGTTTCCTTCATTTCCAAAAATGAGAGGGCTATCCGATGGGATCTCTGAGGTCCCCGCCATTCCGAAATCTAGGATTTTTTTAATAACTGTGGTTTCTACTAGCAAATGAAAACAGGAAGAGATGAGCACAATGCAGCAACTCTCAACTGGTCCCCTTCAAAAGACTCCTGTTTTTGTTTTTGTTTTTTTTTTAAAGAGGGTGTTAGAGTGCTGTTGGGGGAAGGGGAGGTGCGGGGACACTTCTGAATCTGGAACAGACGTTAAATCGATCCCAAAACCAAACAGGCCCATATCTGTGTTTTCATCCTCATTGTGTGTTTATTAAAAATAATTTTGATATTTTGACACATGCCACTAAGTGTGGGAGCCTCCTGCCTACAAACAGAGATGTTAAAACTGTGCCAGCACATGCAAAGGTTAAAAACAACATTGCACAGATTTTGGCAACTACATCATATGCTGTCTGGCCACAGCTGATCTGAACTGAGTCCCCCGTAATTACAGGAGAAGGTGGAACAGGTTTGCCGCTAATTGGAAAATTCTGCAAATGGCAGCACTGAAGTAAATTGACAGTCGTTAGAATATTAGCAAAATGAGAGTACTGATTAGTAAAAAGCTCAGATGCAGACTTTTTTTTTTTTACTGCCAGATTCTACTGGCAAATTGATAATAAAAGCTGAACTTAATAATAACAGCTGTTATTTGACCTGGTAATATATTTTTTTAATCTGTTGCTGTTCCCAGACCAATAACACATTAAAAAAAAAAAAAAAAAAGGTCTGTATCCACTGTTGCAAAATTATTTTGAATCCCAAAAGGTGGATTCGGGCTTTAGGTTCCATGCAGGCAGAGCGGCCCCGGGCCAGCCTGTCAATAGGGGCGTTCTAACACAGGTTCACCTGAGACCCTGCGAGGGATCTCGTGTCCGCCACCTCCCAGCAGGTCCTGGTGGGCGCAACAGAGCGTTAATGTGTGCCTTTCGGAACCGGGCCTGAGTTCTACTTTCCTGTATACTTTAAATCTGTGACTGGTAAAAAATGTCAAAGTTCACTAATTTTTCACCTTAAAGTGGACAGGAAGGAAAACTGGATGTTGCCAGACTGAGGTTTCTATCAGCACTTAGCTGTTTGTCCTTATTATTTTTCAAGCACTGCAGGCAGAGAAATACAGATGGGAAGGGATTTGGGAATGTACATATTAATTAGAATTGCTGCCATGAATCTATGGACCGATCAAGACGGCAACTCTGCCCCCCGGAGTTCTGCGTCACACAGACACGCACGGATATGCCCAGAAGACTTCCACTTTGGGGGGCTCTGACTCCACTGGTGCTGGGACCAGTGTTCCCAATCATATGGCAATATGGGTCAAGAGTCTTAGAAATACATAGGGCCTTTGACTCGGCAATTCTATTTTAAGCGTTTATCCCAAAGAAGAAGTCTTGGATATGCTTAACACTTTACCTCCAAAAGATATTCCTTGCAATATCGCTTGTAATAAATATCATAGTGGAAACTACATCTGGCCTGAAATGAATAATTGACTCTGACATACAGGAGAATACCACATCATTATCTAAAATATGTTGTAGGGGGGCGCCTGGGTGGCTCAGTTGGTTAAGCAACTGCCTTCGGCTCAGGTCATGATCCCGGAGACCCGGGATGGAGCCCCACATCGGGCTCCCTGCTCGGCGGGAAGCCTGCTTCTCCCTTTCTCACTCCCACTGCTTGTGTTCCCTCTCTAGCTGTGTTTCTCGCTGTCAAATAAATAAAATCTTTAAAAAAAAAAATATGTTGTAGGATATTTAAGGATACTGAAAGATCGTCTAGTAAGTTTAAAACACACACACAGACTACAGAAGAGTCAACACAGGATAATCACTCTTTCGGAACTATAGAGAAGGAAGAGGGGAAGAGGGCTAGCCAAGGGGACGGGTTCCTGCCTGGTGAGCTCAGGGATCGTTTCCACGTGATTCTCTTTCGTCTGTCCGTATTCTCTAAATCTTCTAAACAGATCATGCACTCTTTGAGTCAGATGAAAATATATAAATTGTTTTTAGGAAGAAAAAAAAATCTGGAGGCTTCCCATGGTTGTGTTAAGGAAAAAATTCGAACTGTGACAGTTGCACATTAGGTGGGCTTGTCTGGCTTTAAGCTCTGTGGCCTTACAGGGCACCAGTCCGTGGAAGTCAAAGGAAGGGAAAGGGTCAGCTGAAAGCAAAACTCAGAACTCTTTGTGAGGAACTGGCCTGCTGATTAATGGTTAATCTACACACACACACACACACACACACACACACACTCCAACCTTCTTTTTTGAGAGCTATCTGTTCTCTGAAAATGCAGGTCGGTCAGCAACACCGTAGGCCCCGATATACACAAATTTCCCATCACAACTTTGGACTTCGTACCCTGGTAATTCAGCTCTTCACTTTTGCCCTTATTATGATAACACAGAACATGCGTTAGTTTCAATCAGTGCAGGAGGGAGACATGGCAAGTTTTCAAATTTTATCTCTCGGCTGGAGGGGAGTCAGGGGTTGGACCCACACAACTCCAAAGCCGGCCCATGGCCTCACGAAACACACTCCGCCCTTACATTTCTAACAAGAAAAGTTCACTCCTTGCTAGACGCCGTCACACTGCGTAGGGCCCTGTTGACAGATCTCTGCCTGTTTCACCCTCAGCAACAAAATATTAGTGCCTTGAGCTCTCACGACACTCCCAGGACTTGAACATCAGCCAAGGCGTTGAGTGAGGCTGCAGCCTCCCGGAGTCGGCCTTCCCGTGCACGTCCGCGTGCCGATGCAAGGAGAGAACGCTGCAGCTCCTAACAGGTCTGCTTTTGTAAAAAGCCCGTCTTAACATCCCATGGCACCAATGCCAAAAACATAAAATTCCCAAGGCCAGTCCCCTAAGTTCTCGCCCGGCCGGAACTGGTCCGACTGGACTGTGCCCAGGGACCGAAGCTGCCCCAGTGGCTTCTAGCCAGGAACACAAAGCCCACGCCGTGAGCTTCAGCCGCAGGACGAAGCCCCTTCCAAGCTGTTTCTCGCGGGGAGTGTGGGTGGGCAGCGGCCCGGACCCCAGCGCGACAACTGGACTCAGTGGGCTGTAACCGGATTTTTGTTTTAAGTGTCTGTTTTGGACGGTGGTACCCGGGCACCCCACCACACACATGTGCGCGCGCACACACACACACACACACACACACACACACACACACACACATCCTTCCTTCTAACAGTGATGCATCAGGAAAACAAAGCCGTGCGGCGGGGGAGGTGGGCTGGTGCCGGAGCCGGTGTGTTGCCAAATACAGTTAAGGGTGGAGAGGGAGGCAGGATTGGAAAGGGGGGTAAAAATCAAGTCACTTTCAATCAAGTGTCACACCTTTAAATAGTGGTTAAATCTTTGCATTATGCAGCTCATCCCTTTACAACATGGGGTTCCCTTAGAGAATTCCCTGTTTACACTGGGAATTCCTCCAGGGCCGCATCAATAAAGCTGAACAGATGTCAGGGTGGAATGCCAGCGGCAGTGCCGGTTGTCAGGGGTACGGGGGAGGGAGGCACAGAACAATGGCAGAGGCATCTGCTACACAAAGCCCTCACGCGTGGGTCAGGTTCTGCCAGTGTGTAGAGACTCCACCCTACCCTTTGTCTGGGCACATTGCCTTTCTTGTTTCTCGATGACAAGGGTTGACACATGTCACCGGGCCCTATCAGGAGTGTTATTTGTTTGCCACTTGCATATGCACCAGTGTTTCTGACCTCCCCCGCACCTCCGCAGCAGAATGCATTGAGCAGGGCTGAAACTCTCCAGCGCTGCCCCAATCTACAATTTCATTATGCACTTTGAGTGGAAAGTGGGATGTAGATGTCCTTCTTTTTAATTAAAAACATGATTGATGAGACTTAACTGACAGTAGGAAATGCAATTTAAATATTCCTTAAAGAGGCACTAACCCTGTTTGCGTGGTGAGGGTTGCACACGGGCTCCAAAGTTGCAGCCAGCAGGAGAAAGGAAATTAAAATAAAAGCTCGTTCAAGTCCGCTCGGCTGTGCACGGGCGGTAACGTAAGCCGCATCTGCAGCCCTGTAACCAGAAACTTCTGCACATTAGGAGCTAATGTGAGGTGTTACTCGGTAATGGTGATGTTCAGTGTGATGAAAGGCGGCAGATGAGTGAAGAATACGATATGAAATCGTGTCGAAACAAAACACCACTACTTGACCGTAACTTTCAGGGACGATCGGCTTCTAAAAGACCTTCTACCCAAACTCATTCGTCCGCTCTGCAGAAGGGGGTCTCCCCTCCACCGCTGTGTTGCTGGATTCCCCCGTCCCCCGCTCCCCTCTTGGGCTGCTTTATGCTGTCCTTTAATCGAGGCATTTTAAGGGAAGTCCTTGGTGCCTGCCTGGACGGTTCAGCAGCAGCCTGGCCTTAGGCTGCAGTCCTGAGGCAAACAGGAAGGCGTTCACAATTTTTTTAAAGGCCTTCTCAGATTTATTCCCTCAGCGACCGCTAAGTTATTAGGGAAAATTATGCGAACCGCAGGATACAGTAATACACAAATCATGGGAACCCCAAAAAGCAATAGGCAGAGGCAAGAGTAAGTTTTCCTAATTACAGGCCCTTAGCGCTGGTATTTTCAATCTAAAAATAATGGACGCAGTTGAATAATCTCAGTCCGTACCGAAATAGCTGAAGTTAAAATACCAACAATAGTAGTTTGAAATTTATTTTCAAAATAAATCTCCCTTCTCTTTCTCAGTATTGTTTACAAAGGGACTTTTCTTATTGTTGTTTCTGTTTTGCTCTATCTTCCATGGAAAGAGCTATTTTCCAAAAAACAGCAAGTTTGAATTAAAAAAAGAGACTTTTTCCTAAATGTACACACAAGGATGGCTGAGTTTGCAACGACGGAGGCCTACTAAGAGCGTAATCTTTGTACATTGTTGGTGCCTAAAGATTCAAAATCCCCTAAAGAGCAGTGGATACCGCACCATATAGATCTTTCCCACTTAATTCCTAATTAAAGACTGATAAAAAAGAAAAGCTTTTACTGAAATGCTTGGATTAGAGGAAAACGATTGGACTTGATTTTTGGTGAGTATTTAACTAGCAAAGGTTAATTAGAATTGTAGCAATGAAATGTAAAAGAACAGATTCTGATCAATTGATTAATGAGATGTCAGAAGGTACAAGAATTCACCTTTGGGAGAAACATATTAAAAATGAAATATATTTGTAAAGTCATAATGTCCTCCCTCTTTTTTAGTTTATTAACACTAGCAGCAGCTCTAGATGTTTTTCCAACTATGACAATGTACAGAAAATTATGGCCCCCAAATCTACCAAAAAGCAGCACCAAAATATTCCCCATTTTCCCCTAACACCCATAAAAGTTAACAAAGGCTCTAGGAAGAGGCTCAAATCTTCAGCAATCCCCATTTCCGCTTTTCTCTCTCTGTCCTCCCTGCTTCCCTCTGGGTTATATATTCAGATTGATCTAAAAGATAAGTGGTTTTGAAATTCTGGGTGTAAAATTATTAAAATAGGGCATGTTGTGCCCATTCTGGATTTATCGATTCATTAGCCCCATATCAATTTCACCGTTGACAAGGGTGAGGGGGTAGGGGAAATGATCTCCCAGACGTTTCTCCTTCCTCAAGTGACGATCCTGACCAACGAACCACCCATGTCCCTGTCTGTGGCATCGACATTCTTTGTCACAATAAGCCCCGGGATGTTCTGTTTATATATGTCCTTCAGGCATGTCACAACAGTTTGGCATCGCGAGCGGCTCTACCACTGTGTACATTAAATAGTCATGTAGTTACATTAAACAGTGGGGAGTTCACACTTCACAACCACTCAGGGTTTTAAAACAGATGTGGGCTGTCTGTTGTCAGACTCCAGTGGAAAAGCTCAGAAGGAGCTTGGTGGGAATCTCCAAACGTTGGAGGGCTCCCCAAATTTTCCACCCAAGTTCCCTCAGCACCCCTATTATGACAGGGTGTGGGTGGGAGAGATTTGGGGAAACCGAAGAGAAAAAAAAAAAAAGCGGAGGTGTGGGGGAAGCAACAACTTTCATGTCTTAGAGTACAGAGATCTGAAAAAAAAAAGAATTCAGAATTCGGAAGAGTTTGTGGCATGGAATATTTTGAGCGGGGCGGGCTTGCCGGGGTATCGTGGGATTCACTGACAGGAGAATTTTTGACAGTTGATGGACAGATGAATTCCGTCATGGAAGCGTTAGTCGAAAGCGGCAAGGCCAGATGGAAACTCACAGCTTGTCTTTAATATTAATTTTCTTTTTTTTCAAGAGATCAGAATTCCCTAATTCCCTAAAATGTTTCAATGCATCTTGAGGTATTATTTTTCAGATGCCTTTCTCCACCTACTCTTAGTAAGAGTGTTCCTTTGTGTTAATGTTATTTTTCCTCCCTTACTTTGAGGGGAGAAAAAAGAAAAAGCCTGGTTTGTTCTTTCTCTCTTTTTGTCTGTCTGTCTTTCTTGTTGGCTCTCGATGCAAAGCTGTTGAAATTCTTCCATCATTTTCAGGTAATACAGAAGACAAATATCTTAACCTTATAAGATGCAAAATCTAAATGCTTCCAAAGCGACTATGATTCTGCACCACGATAACTGAAGGAGCTGACGGGAAGATTTTCTTTGTGGCTGGAAGGAAGACATAAGTCTTCAGGCTTTCAGAGGGTAGAGGGGGCAATTGTTTCTGGGTGCCTGTCTTCTGGACGGTGAGAATTAAGTCATCTACACTGTTCAGGGATGCTGTCGGGAGAGCGCAGGGCTCAGACTCAGAGGCCAAAGCTCCTGGCTTGGCTCTGTCTTGCACATAAGTCACTGCCATTGCCTGGGCCTCACTTTCCCTACTTGTACAATATGGCTGGTATTGCAAGGAGGCAGGGAATCCCGAGTGGCCTCCTGTCTCCCTTTAAGAGGCTCAAAGTCTATCAAGGGAAAGCTGACTACTCATATCCAGAAGTCACGGACTGTTTGCTCTCCTCCGCTCGCGACCGAGCTTCTCAGAGACCTAGGCAACCCCTCCATGGGAGCTCAGCAAGCGGGAAGCGGGACAGTGCCCTCCCCTCTACTCTCCCCCTTTTCCGTATGCGCCGCATAAAACGGGACTACCGTGCATCTTTCTGTTGTGCAGACCTCGCCCTTAAGACAAACATCTAAACATTTAACACTGAGTGACCCAGGGTAATATTCTACATTCTAACAAAATGAAGCTCAAAGCCTCCTAACTTTTCTGTTCCCTGAACTTTTCCCCCTTAGTTCCCTTATTTTTTTACATTGCTGGATTCATTCAGGTCGCGAGCATTCCTTTAAAACTCAGAGATATTTTTTCTATGTCTGTCCATTAGCTATTTTCCATATATTGTTTCAAGTTAAGAAAAACATCGACGTGGGATGGCTCCCCCCAGAGTTCCGTTCATCGCTTTGGTGACAGGTTGGTTCCCAGTGTGCGTGTGTCTAACACACACCTAGGTTAACGGGTCAGCCTTAGTCAACCAGGAAAACCTTTACAATTAATGTAATGAAAGCAGTTAGCTAAACAAAGGAATTCAGAAAAAGCAATGCGAAAGGACCCAGGGACTTCCCTGCCTAAGTTCAAAGACTATTTCTAGGGGTCTCAGGAGGGGGAAGCCATTGTGGTAAAAGCAGCTCCCTGGGATGTGTCCCACTCTGTCATCAGGGATGAGCCACTTTGTTCTTTCTCCTTATCTGTATAACAGAGAGAAGATGATTAACCTGGACAAGAGAGGAGTTTGAGACAGAACAAATGCAAATAACTTTAGGTTGTTTAGAGTTCCAGATGACAGAAGGTAGGATTTATCAAAGCGTAGATCTGGCTCAATAGAGAAAAAATTTGCCGAAGTGTAACACTGTTCAAAATCAAAATCGGCCCCTTTGTTAGGCCTGGTTTCCCCACCGTGATAACTAACCCATTGTCCAGGAGTCCATAAAGATAATTACCGCACGCGGGACTCGATGACACCAAAGGTCCTTCTAATCAAAAACTGTATTTGATGATTCCAAGATACATAGCTAGACAAGAGGGTGTTTCACAAAAATAGCCTGGAAATACCATGAAGGAATAGACTATTAAAACCAAAAGAGATCTCGGAGTGGGGTGAGGGGGCCTCTGGGCAGTGCCTACATCCCCCTAAAGCTGAGGGCAGAGCCAGGTGAGCAATGCCCTATGTCTGAAGAGTATCTTACACAGTAGTTTTTCATATACCTCCTTGGAACCTCACACCAACCTCCGAAGGTGGGACTTACTAGCTGCACAGTTTACTGTCACTGAAACCCAGGACGGGAGGGGTACAGAACTTGCCTAAGTCTGGGCAGCTAGCAAAGTAGAAGAGCGGAGGCTGGGACTCTGTGTGGCCTCTATCCCAAGCTACACCCTGGCTCCCTGACGCTTCTGTCCAAGGATCTCTGAACATTTCTCTGTCCGTCTCAATGTTCCCGGCTGCATCCCAGGCCTGTGCATTAAGGACTATTAGCCACAAAGAATCACTAATTACCAGACATGGAAAGGAACCTCCATTCTTTCATTTTTATAAAAGGAAACTGAGGCTTGGAGAAGTCATCATTCAGCAGGCCACCTGGAATAAAAGTCTTGATTTCTGCACGGCTCCTGAAAGACCCTAAAATAGGCACCTGCCCCCTCGAGCAGGCAAGTCATGATTTAAACCAGGCGAGCGCAAGAGTGATTTCATTCATTGCATTTTCCATGTGCCTCTTGAGGGAAGGCATGCGGAATACGTATATGGAGAGAGACCCCCCAGCCTCCATGGCCTCCCCCTTCTCCCACACACGGTACACTAGTAAATGTTTGTGAGCTATCTATAAGGCTGACGGCGGGGATGATTTTTCCCACGTGCCAAATAACTTCATCCTAAAGGAAATATTTCACTCTGGCAAGACTTAGTGACAATTATAATGATACTTTATATTCATACAGCACTCTGTCTCCGAGATATTGTTTCAAGCATTATTTCATTGGTCAGTTGAGATAGGGTGTGGCAGCAGACCTCATGGGTAGGAAGAGTGGAGTGACTCTAATGGCGGGGAGACAGGCCACGCCACTCCAGGCCCTGGGACTTTCCCAGCCCTGCGCTTCCACTGCTACTGAGCTGGAAGATGATTGGTAACACAAGTCATGACTGCACCCTCCTTTCTGCTCACCACTGCCATCTGAGATTTTGGAGGGAGATGGAAGAACAGTACTATGAAGAAGCAAAGGAGTCCGGGAAAGGAAGGGGCAGTAGAAACCTTAACTCCATTATCTAACCCCATAGTCTGTGTCTTATGTGCAGAGAAGCGTTAAAGAAACCCAGGATCCAACAAGAGTCCCAGAGCACGGGCTGCTGCCTAGAGGGCCGGACTCACATCCACACTACCCACTGACTCTGTCCTCTTCTCTTCTTTACAAGACTCCCCACTGTCCGCACACCATTATTTAGAACATTCCAACAAACTTATCAAAATATCGTGGTGGTGTCCAAAGTAAGCCATTTCCATTCCTAAGATGGCCTGTGGCTAAATTAGGGATCACTTGTTGATTCCACAGATGTTTATTGATTATCTATTATCCGCTACACCCTGTGCTACAAGCTGGAGATAGAAAGGAACTCATGGTCCAGTGGAGATGAACACCAGAGACAAAACTGGAAGATGATGTATTGAGACCCGAGACAAACGGGAGCCCGAGACGCAGGGGAGACATGTGACAAGAACAATGAACCCCATCAGGGAACATGCAACGGTTCTCAGGCACACCTGCCAATTCGAAAAGTAGACTTTTAAGAGCCATGTCCAGTAACCTGTGTTCCAGTTCTATATCCCCTGGTTGGATGTGGTGCATGTCTTAAAGGAAGGAAGTCTAGGCGGATGGTAAGCCAAATCAGACACCTCTTTTTTGGAAAAATGGACAATTCAGTCGCCTTGGAATAACGTTGGCTCCTTGTCAGTCCTCAGCCCGTGGACTGAACGAAGCCCACAAGAAAACGAAGTGTTCCCAGAGAAGCAGAAGCAGAAGGCCTGGGCATAAACCCTTTCATGTTCTTAAGCATTCAATTTCTCTGACCTTTTTAAGATACTGTGTATTTATATTTGATTCACTTGTAGGATATCTTTTTGGAAACCTTCCTAATTTGCAGTGTTGAAAAGTGATAACAAGACATATTTTCAGTTTAAAAAATCGGATAACTAAAGAGCCTTACACACGGGCCCACGCACTGACCGCCGGGTCCTGGGACAGGATGGGTTTACGGGTCCGCTCCTCGGCACTAACTGGGCACAGACGCAGGTGGATGGAGACCACGCGGCGTGACTCTGGCGACGGCTGGCATTCTGTGCCTGATAATGTGCGCGTGCTTCAGTGTTGAAAAATATCAATGGGCTCTTCTGAGGGATTTACTTGACATGAGAAATATATCCATATATATTATACATATCAGTTCTATATATTACATGTAATTATAAATACATATTTTATATACAATAGAACATATATCACATATAAGAATATATATAAGATACAGAACAAAACAAACTCCATAAATGTTCGTTGGATTCGTCCACTTACAAAGACCCTCAGTAACTACAGCTGTTCTCTTGCCAATACCCTTGCCTTTGGGCGGCAGCTCTGAGGAGTAAGATGATTTTAAAACTCTCTCCACCCTTTGCTTTCCTTCTTGTATTCCGATGCTCCCTGAAACCCCTATCCTGAATCCCCTTCTGCCTTCCAGGGCCGAGCTCTTTGTTACCTGGAAGTTCCAGGGTCCTTAAATAGTCTGAAAATCGGTTCACCCAAGCCCTGGTCAGGAATGAGCGAAGCTACGAATTCCCTGCATCCCAGGACGAGCGAGGCTTCAGGCTACAAAGTCCTGGAAATATAGTGTTTTCCTTTTCGCCTTACGGGAGAGGCATTCCTCCAGCACTTGGGGGTTTTTAAAGCCTTTTACAGTCATTAGTAGCCTGACCCAACATCCCTGTGGGGCTTCTCCCCCTTTTAGAGAGGCTCCGTGGAGATTAAGGGCTGTGGAAGGTCAGCGGGGGCAGAGACTAAGCCCTAGCCCCCTCCTCAGGGATACATAGATGGCAAGATGGTTCTACAGATAGAAACTGAAAGCCTTTCCTAACTTGACCCAACCCTCCATTGGAGATTCCACACAGATCTCCTTTCTTTGCTAATTCAGAGAGGAAGCTGGGACTGTGAAGGCCCAGCAACCATGGAAAGGGGAGCCCTGCTCACCCCCACTCACCCTTCACTTGTCGGCACAGGGGCTGCCCCCCTTTGGTGCCACAGAACCAAATGACCATTGTGCGTAGGCTCTTCTACCGGTCACCGCTGGTGGTGCGGACTCTTGCGTGGAATGGGTCAAAGGGTGATTTGCAGACAGATGCGAATGCAGTGACTTTTACCTCCATGCATGTGTTTTTCCTAGATGACTTCCTTCAGAACTTTTCTCATGAAGCTTGCCTGAAAACCGGAGTTCACATCCAGGAGGAACTTCACAGGACTCTTCTCTCTTACAGCCTGAGCACCTCTTCTCCCCAGCCGTGGAGGGTCTGAACTAAGAGCTAAACGTCTGTTTCTTCTATGGAAGAAAACTGGTTTAACTGCGGTAGAACTTCAGAAATCATCTGGTGGAAACACCTCATTTAAAATGGAGGGTTCCTGGCTCCTAGTTTGCTGTCTTTTTCTCTCTGCTGCCTTATTAGCAAAGCATCTTGCACATGGCTGGCCTTCCAAAAAGCAGACTGTGCTTTCATTTGGAGACCTAGGTCATGGGTTAGATGACACTATTCCACCTCTTACAACAGAAACCTCTGGGTTTATCTGGGAAGCTGGACATCCCCAGAAAAACACACTTCTTCCCAAAACACTAGGTAAGAGGATGATTTTGATCTAGAACATTCTTTTCCTCCTTCCCATTCCTTGTTGGAAATAGAGCAGAATAGGATACCAGACTGTCCTGATATACGCATGACTGTCCTGATATCGTAAGTGATCACAAATATCCTCATCAGCTTTCAAACAGAAGAGCGAGACCTAGAGGAGAAGCTCAACCTAGTGTGTTCCAGACCCCGGGCCCCCTGGCCACACCCCAAAGGGGCCCTTGTTCCCCTTTGAAAAATAACTGTGTAAACAGATAAGCTTAAAAGAGAGGACATGTTCATTTAAAAAATCATCTTCTTTTTTTTTTTTTTTAATTTATTTGACAGAGAGAAACACAGCTAGAGAGGGAACAGAAACAAAGGGACTGAGAGAGGGAGAAGCAGGCCTCCCGCTGAGCGGGAAGCCCGATGTGGGGCTTGATCCTCGGTCTCCAGGATCATGACCTGAGCCGAAAGCAGTCGCTTAACCAACTGAGCCACCCAGGCGCCCCCCAAAAAATCATCTTCTTAAGATTTTTAATTTGGGTGCCTGGGTCGCTTTGGTTAAATATCTGCCCAGGGTCCTGGATCCAGCCCCACACTGGACTCCCTGCTCGGCAGGAAGCCTGCTTCTCCCTCTCCTTCTGCCCATTCTTGCTGTGTCTCTCTCAAATAAATAAATAAAATCTAAAAAAAAATTTTTTTTTTAATTTCAGTTAAGCTAAGCATACGTTATTTGCTTGGCTCATCCAGCCCTCCAGAAGCCACAAGCTAATGAGAGAAAAAGACACAGGTGACAGAGAGGTAGACAGAAACTTACCATCTAACATGTATAAACACCTGTGTAACCATTCAGCTGAAATAATCTTTCTCATCTCCCAGGAACATCTACCCTCCTGTTTCTCATTACATCTCCAGTGCATTGCCTACTGTCCAATCCTGGGTGTCAGTCTTCTCTCCCCCAAAAAGATGAAGTTTTTTAGGCAGAGGTCAGAGTATGCTGTTTGAACTGCCCTTCGCTTCCAGCATAAGACTTTGTACATACTTGACCTTCAGAGATGTGTATGCTGGTTCCGTTCTTAAGTGGGGTAGTAGACGCCACAAAGAGTCGGGGCCTCAGTGGTGTTCTGACCCATGACCCCTGTTTCAGAGGATAGGAGGTAGGTATTTGGGACTACTCTTAAGTAAAGTGCTTATCTATTTGGGCATCGGGTATCTCAAATGTAAAACAAACCAAAGGATTAGATTTTAAGGCCCGAGGGTTAGAGACCTGTCCTTATTCCATGTAATAATCCTTCAAGCATCGGAAGATTGCTATGTTGCCCCCTCTCCTTCCACCCTGGCCTCTTTGCTCGAAGCTTTTCCAGGCCCTGTGACCCGGACTATGGGTCCTATCACCTGCTTTCATGGCCTCCATGATTCTAATTCTCTTTGCCATAGGCCCAGTTTGTCAATAATCTTCTGTTGTGGCCCCAAAGTTGAACTCAGGACCTTTGTCTTATCCCACATGAATTTCTTGTTCTATGTCACGTTCCAACCTAACATTTCTAACATAATTCCATGAGTTGCTGACTTCAGGGCCAACTGGGCTAAGGAAACTCAGGCAAAGATACCACCCTCTTCTGTATTTTTCCTGCATTTTATTCTCATTTTATTCAAGCACTTGGCCTGAATAAAGTTTTTTTCATCAGCCGGTTGGAGAGGCAGAAACAAGTCATCCCCCAATACATAGGGCCTTCTATGGCAAAATCAAGATATGAGAGCATCAATTATATAAACTCAACAGTTTCTTTCTCCTACTTTATGTCTCTTTCACCTTAACCTGTGTTTGGCTTCTGGGGTACAGAAAAAGCCTACAAAGTATGTTTCTGCTAATGCAAAGCTTTGAGGGCCCCTGAATAATGGATCTCTACTGGGGATTACCGGGAGAAGACAGAGAGCAGGTAGAGGAGAGGTGGTTCTGACTCCAACACTATTAAATGTTCAGTGCTGCCAGAGAGAAACTAAATTGACTGGGGGAAAGGGAATTTATGTTCCTGGTACTGTCCTAGGATTCAGGACTCCTAAACCTCTAGGAACCTCTCTCTTTCATTCCAAAGATGAGACAGCTCTTACTACTATTGATGAAGAATCTTTAGTCTCTGAATAAGAAAGGGCTGGAACTGGGAACATGGTCCAAGATGAAGGAAAGTAGACCATCATCTCAGTGGTCTGCTTGCTGAAACACCAGCAAGTCCTCAGAGGCCAAAAAGCATTTTTCCTACTCTCTGGCTGCGGAAATGCCACCATTAGCATGAATTCTTCCTGATAAAGAATTCTTCCAGAACCTCCTATTAAAGTGCATCTACTTAGAAAGGCCAAAACTCATAAGCCTTTATCAGCAAACACTGTATTTGGAATGAGGCAAGAGCTAACTAAAAACAAATTCCTCTTGGGACTGGAGCCCAGCAAGCATAAGAGCAGGATGGGGCAGGCCAAGGACAGTGCCGTGGAAAGAGACCCTGCTGACATGACCTGTCCCTTATCCATGACTATTTGCCCAAGGCCTACCATGCTGTCTGGAGCCATATGTATTTGTTCTGCTTACCGAGAGGGAAGTGACTGAAAAGAAAATGGAAAAGAACCAGACTTCCTAATTTTCCCAACAGTTATCTGGGATGGTGGTGAGAGGCAACTGCCATGAACAGGAAAGATGGGCACTTGTGGACTCCACACGGATGGCATGGTTTAACTCCTTCTCTGCTCTCCGCCCACCCCGTCTCCATTACCTAAAGCAGCAATCGCTCCCAGGCGGTCCTCAGGAATGATGCCACCCTCCGTGGCCAATGTGCCGACCAAGGCAGAAACAGGTGGCAGCCCAGACTTCTCCCTCTGCCTCACCTTCACATCCAGTCAAGTCATGCTGCTTCTACCTCAGAAAGAGCCTTGAAGCCTGAGATTCTTCAAGGAGGAGTACTCCTTACACCCACTGCTATGCCTTCATTCAAGCATCCCTCTTGCATGAATTAGGCCAATGGTCCCCTAACGGGGGTCCTGCCTCGGGCTCTCCCTCTACATAACCCTCACTTTGTACCCTCCCTCCAGTCAAAGGCAAATTCAATCAGGCTGTGCTCCCTCTTAAAAACTTTTGATTCTTGCCCAATCATCCCCAAACTGCCACTGTTTTCAGACCAGAGTCCACTCTCCTTTGCTTGGCCTAAGAGTCCCTTGATAACTATTGGTATGAGCCCTACTGAAAGTTTTGCTATGTGGCACAGCCCTCCTTCTCTTTTGTACATTCTGTTGTTCCTTCTTCCTGGATGCTGTTCCCTCTTTCCTTCCCAGCCTCTGTAGCCCCTCTTCCCTCTTCACTCAGTCTGGGGCATCACACACTCTGGGAAATGATCCCCTGATTCCTTATTCCCAGGCAGAGGTAGATAGCGGTCCTTCCTATAAATGTGATACAGACCTCTGATAAACACATTCTCTTTGGTCATTTCTGGTTTCCTCATCTGTTTCATTAACTGAATTAGGACTCTCTGGAGAACAGTGGCTATGACACTCTACTCTCCACAGAGCAGAAAGCCTGTTACCTGGAGAAGACATGTAATAAATGATTTTTAAGGGTATGAATGATGCCAAAAAGTTCTACCAAAGAGTTTGGTTGGCCAAGCTTATATTTGTTCATTCATTCATTCATTCATTCATTCACAGAGCCATTCTTTAAGCTTCCTGTACTTCGGTGGTAGTAGAATCTGGTTAGAAGTTAATCCTAAGGGAGCTGCTTTCCTAAGTGATTTGATTTCTCCTTGGTCGGTCCTGAAAAAAACAGAAATGACAATGTGCAGTGTCTCTCCTGCCACATACATTCACCCCAGCTCAGGGGTTCTGTGGATGAATGAAAACTCAAAAGGTGTTATTTCTCGGGAGAGCAGGCATTGTTACTCTGAGGATACAAACCAATTCTCTGACTTTGAGCAAGTATCCACACACAACAGCTTAAAGGATGATCGGCAAGAAGACCCTCCTTTTCCAGATACCTTTCTGATCCAGAGGAAGCACACCAGCTCCTTCCCTTCACCTTCCCCAGTTACAAAGTCTTGTGAGGGACGGGCCCAGAGTCCCACTCTAATTATGCCCTGTTTGACTAGGAAACAGAGCTCTGGATCCATTCTTAAATCTCAAACTGATGTGACATTTATAACTACATTAAAAATGAAATGCTCTTTGCTGTGTGCCTTCACTGGAGATAATTGTACGGTGATGACACTGTTGAGGGGCCTCAGGCCCTTCCCAAAATGACAGAACAGAACCATGACTCATAAAGCAAAGGAAACAGTAGTTCCCTCCTTGAGCCCTGAACACAAGGGAAATAAACGGAGCCTTAACTGAAAGATGAACATATCTCGGAGAGCTCCTGGGTTTTGGAACTCTGGGAGATTCAAAGTCTAATCCTGCCTTGGTTCTGACTCCCTCTACCTTTCCTTCTCTCTGCTAAAGGGGACCAGCCAGGATGTGCCTTTAATCCAAACTCCAACTACGACTGTAGATCCCTGGGCACACAAGCAGTCAAGGAATCAAAACACACACCAAAAATCATGGCTGCATCAATAATAGGTCTTGGACAAATATACCCTTCTACTTCTTAAATGTTTTCAGTCCTCACCTTCATCTTCATCATCATCCTCGCTACCATTCATTGAGGGCCTACCGCATGCGAACACTCGCCCAACGCTATCAGCACGTTAACTGATTTAATCCTTACAACCAGCCAGTGAGGCACACAACCATTGTGGTTCCTATATAATGGAGGAGAAAACTGAGGTCCAGAGACGCCTGGGAACTTGTTCATGTCTCACAGCGAGGAAGAAGTGAAGACGTGATTCAAGCCAGGCAACATGGTTGCGGTACCCCTTACCACTATTATAACAGGTTGCCTCCTCCATTGCTAACAGTTCTTAAAAGGACCCCTCAAATCGTATTGGGAGTCTGGGTTGTTTGTGTTTGTTTGTTTGTTTGTTTGTTTGTTTTTAATATTTGTTTTCTTTAACAAAGGTCCTCATGGGGGCGCCTGGGTGGCTCAGTAGTCAAGTGTCTGCCTTCGGCTCAGGTCATGATCCCAGAGACCCGGGATCGAGCCCCACATCGGGCTCCCTGCTCGGCAGGAAGCCTGCTTCTCCCTCTCCCACTCCCCCTGCTTGTGTTTCCTCTCTGGCTGTGTTTCTCTCTGTCAAATAAATAAAATCTTTAAACACACACACACACACACACACACAGGTCCTCATGTAGCTGAATAAGAAGGTGGCAAGAACGTACTCCCTGACAGAACATTCCTCCCAATGCCTGAGAGGCCTGAAAGCCATCGCAGACCCCATCCCTGTCATAGTACCTTAGTACCAGTGAGGTTTCTAGATCGTTCCTTCATTGGCGTGAAAGGGAAAAATCAAGAGCATCAAATGATAACGTTGGAAGAGGAGGAAGAGGACTTGAGAGTGGGGAGAAAGGGAAAAAGGAAGGAAAAGTGACCATACTCGGAGGCAGTCCAGGAAGTCGAAAATAAACTTGGCCTACTTCACGGTTTTGCCTACAGCCGGCCTAGGGGCATTCATCAGTACCACACAAGGTGACATTTTTGGGGAGATGTTTTAAACATCAGTTAAGGGCTAAATCCTTATTTATGGAAATATTAACCTCATCACCTTTTGAAATAAAAACTACGAATAAGCAAGAGGCCAAATAGCTCTGGGATTTTACAGAAGACAATAGGACATAGCACATCAGTCTGGAAATGTTTGTCTTTTTTTTTTTTTTTTTTTTTTTAAAGATTTTATTTATTTTATAGAGAGAAACACAGCCAGAGAGGGAACACAAGCAGGGGGAGTGAAAGAGGGAGAAGCAGGCTTCCTGCCGAGCAGGGAGCCCGATGTGGGACTCGATCCCGGGTCTCCGGGATCATGCCCTGAGCCAAAGGCAGTCGCTTAACCAACTGAGCCACCCAGGCGTCCCATGGAAATGTTTGTCTGAAGACCAACTTTGATAAACGGCAACCTCCTGACTCAGAGGTCTGAAATGAGCTGGCGGTTTTCCTTCTTTTATCACCGACTGATAAATAATGGACGGCTAGGTACTATTACTTTTGCGAAGACTTCTTCCTTTAAATGCATACAGTGGCCTCTCAAATTCCATAGTTTGCTAAAACAAGAAGGCTGTCATCGCCGATGCCCGCCGGAATCAGATTTTCACACTTTCGTTTAAAACAATAATAGAAATGTGCAATAAAATTGGCCTTGGTTTTCAATTACAATCAAGGCTTGAAAACATATGCAAAGTCTACATAAAGGATGCTTCCGCGACACATGGGTCCTCCGAATTTAAGAAGGTTCCTGGCTCCTAAGGCAGGTAGCCAAGCCGCCTTTGGCCACTGCCCCAAACATCTCATCTCTGTGGTTCCGAGGGAAACAAACGTGTCTATCAGTGACACTTGATGCATTGCTGCCCCTGAGTACTGATGTGCAGGAGTAAGATTTACTAGAGCCACATGAAGAATGAAAAGACCGGGTGTCCTTCTGGGAGGAATGGGTTAAAGCCTGCTAAACCACTGACCCAAGGTCAAAGATGTCACCATAATCGTTCATCACCTGCCTCGGGCGTCGAACCCCAAACTTGGATTTGGGCAACCTTCCGGCAATCTTTTAATGCCTGGGTACTCTAAACTGCACCAGAAATGCATAATTCGCAGGCCAATGCTCCACATTTTTAACACAGACTGACAAGTAGAAACTAGAATAAAAATAAGTGTAACGCAGAAACAAAATGAAAATAAAAGGGTTTTTTCTCCACCTACCCCCACACTGAGTTCCTACTTCGGCCTCGGACAAGTAGTTTTTATAGATCTTCAAAGGAAATAAAAGTCTGAGCTGCTGTACGTCTCTCTCCCCAAATGACAACCCCCAAAATAGATGCGGCTTTCGTAATCTATCTGATTTGGAAATTATTTGGCATTTTTAGAAATTAATTTTTCCAAGCAATTAAACTAGCCTGTAATTTGATATCACCATCTTATGTCATTATATAGAACACATGCTGAAATGACACACAACCTCATTTTCATTTATTATTTTTGCAAAGACAGCACTCATAAAAAGGTGTTAGGTTGACTCTGCCAGCTAGAAACTAGAATCTTCCCTCCTCGCTGGAAGAGATCTGAGGAGCGATGACATGAGCTGGAGCCCAGGCCCATCCAGGCTGGGATTACCAGCTGTGAGAGCGAGAGCAAGTCCCATGTCGGACTGACTGTCCCTTATTCCCTTCTCCAGAATCCTAGTTGGCCCATCCATGTGAGCGTGATAAATGGTGCCACCACTGGATGGAATCCTCCCCCTCACTTCCCAGTGGCCACCTGGTATTTCTATGACGCCTCTGTCCAAAGAATTTTCTAAACACTTTCCAAGTCATCCAACTCAGTTCTCCAGCCCTTTTAGACAAAGACAGATCTTTGGAAACCTGGAAATTCACTTGGGAGGAGAGAGAACACACACGTTTGCTAGAGCCGAGATGAGGGAGTTTTTGACTTCTCTTCAGCCTCGAAGGGGGAATTGTTACGCTCTACCAAGAGCGGAATAAGGTTGAATATTTCTTTGGGCTCCACACGTTCCTAGGAAGCAATGGAATCATCAAGCGTTTCATGGGTAAGCAAAGGCACAGAAACATGAAGCAGCGGCTTCAAGCATACGCTCTAAGACAAAAAGGCAAGGTCACGATTAACATTCAGGATTCATCAGAAATGATACTTGTTTAATCATTCTTGATAGAAACATTTTGAAGAGTGTTTGAAGGGGGCTCTGTTAATGATTACATCAGGAAAAGAGGCACATAAACCAGGCCTGTCCAGGGCTACCTGAGACATGTGCTCACCCTGCGTATGTGGAATTTACAATCCGGCTGGGCGATCATTAGGTTAAGAACTATTACAAATCATCTCAGCCTTTTGGCTCTTCCCCAACCTGCCATGTTCTCTCCTGCAGGCTTTGTTAATCTTTCCCCAACTCCCTGCCTAAAGGATCCTCCCTGACCTGCCCTTCCTCTAAGCAAATCTTACACTTTATTTAAAACCCAAATGAATGTCCACCTCTCCCACACAGCGATCTCTGCCTACTCTGACTCATTCTACTCTTTCCCCTTTCTGAATTTTAAAAAATATGTACTGTATGTACATTTTTGGTAGCACTGGCCTACAAAAAAAAACTTTGGACTTTTTCCTCCTTGTTCTGTAAGTAAGAAGTTCTTTTCCCAACTAGGTTTAAAGCCCCTGGAAGGTTGGGAATCTTTCTTGGGCTTCTTTTGCTTCCTCCATTGGACAGCCTCACATCTGATTCAGGAACTTAGGATAGGAGAACAAAGAAACAGCTCCAAAGAGACTACCTAGTCAAGTTATAGCACAAGAACCTGCGACCTCCCAGCCCTGACACAGCCTGGGATAGAGTTCCCTGCCCTGAGCTTTCGTGGGACCTCGTGTAATTCGCTTCATGGCACACACATTTTGATATTTCTTTACTGTAATAACTGGATGGCAATGACTTGTTTACTTAGCTGTCCATCACCATATTGGAAAGCTCTAGAGGGAAGGAACTCTGTTGGATTATTTATCATATCCTCAATAAATATATATACCATATAAGAGACACCGAGTAAATGTTGGTTGCATGAATGATTGAAGGAATGAATTAACAAATAGTTTTCCTTCAAGTAATAAAATAGGTACTTACCAGGCCTAATTCAAATTACTAAATTTAGTAAGAGAAGACACAGAATCTTCTCTTGTCTAGAAGAGAATAAACAAGTCATAGGAAGCAGACTGGGGTGGCTGATTCCCAGCTTCTGCCTGCCTTCCAGACTGGCTAGCAGAACCCATGTCCATTGGCTTTCGAGCCCCATGCCATGTAGGGGGAGAAAACAGTATTTTTTTCAAAGCCAGAGTACATACTTTGGGGACTGTCTTTCACTGCGTCTGCACCACCCCCAGCAGGACACTGTGCTTTAGACTTCAGATTGTCCATCAGAGATAAGGTAAGTCTGGCCTAGTTGCTAAGCGTTCCTCTAGGCGAATGCTGATTCCCAGGTAGGGTAACAAACCCAGCAGCGGGGCGGGATACACAAGGATTCTTGCTCTCCGCAGTCAGGGACTGACAGCTTAGCAGACAGAGCCTCTGATTCTCCCTTCAGCTGCTTCCCAGCGGGAAAGTAAGCCTCACAGTAGCACCATTAGGTTGCATATTAAACAGATGGGATGCAGATTTGAGACCTCTTAAAGGTTGGGGCTTTTCCTTTTTTTTTTTTTTTTATAAACTGCTGTCAAGGTGTATTAGTATCTCTTTATTTAAACAACCTCTGTAGTCTTGGTACACGGAGCTGGGACTCAGGGAAAAAAAGAAATGAATAGAATAAATAATCTATCATGCTAGCAACATAATTATAAGAACATATGTTAGCTCGAACTAGCTATATTCTAGTCATAGTAAGGGTATGTGTGGGAGAGAGAAAGATGGCAGGAGCGTCTCAAAATAGTTCAGGCGGAGGAAGAGTGAAATCAGGCTACATGGGAACCCAAACTGCTTCCCCAAAGCCTCCACGTTGGCACGGACAGCATCCAGGAGGGCTGCTCGTGGTGGGTGCCTGTTACTAAATGCCAGCCACCTGGGTGTGGAGCTCCAGCAGCATCGAGCTGCCCCACGGCCCCACTTGGAGCGCAGGCCAACGGAGCCGCGTGTTCCTGCCTCACCTGGTCTCTCTCCGTCGGGGGCAGAGATAGCGCACGTCCAGAGAGAAAGATCCCCGCGAGGTGAGGACAACCAATGCATCTTGGTTCTCGCAAACGCCTTACACCTTGAAGTGCCGAAGGAAAAAAAACTCCATGCATCATTCCTCAAGGGAGTCCATAGGGGGAAAAATATACCATATACCGTTTTCACCGCGGCTTCTGCTCTGCTCATCTAGATTTTACCTGCCATTCAAGGCCCAACTCGCATCTCCCTTCTCACCCCCACCCACCTCCGGCCCTGCACAGCCCCTCCGCTATGGAACTCCTGCTCTTGCCCTGCAGGAAGGCTTTTCTGCTTTCTGTCCCGGTTGGGGTCTACATTTGCTGCTGCAGCAAGCTACATTCCTGGAGGATACAATGCCCATTGCACTTTTAATTATAATACGTCGGTCTCCCCTGAATGGATTGTTGCCTCTGCGAAGGTGCGCCTCATTTGTTCGGCCCGGGGCTGGCTGCGCTGGCTCTGGGAGTCGTGGTCCCCTTTCTGAGGACGCAGACACAGCATGCCGGCCTGGGAGACAGCTGTGAACAAGGTTCCCCGAGAACCTGCTACGCCGCCGGGAGCATCTGGGAGGATCTGAGAAGGCTCGCGGCAGACAGCCCGGCGCACATCCCTGAGAAGAGCTCCAGGCTGCAGCAACGTGGAGGACTGGGCAGGTCGGTGCCATCAGAGAGAGCCACGGCTCCGTCTTAGCCTGGCCAACGCGGGGACAAGGCCCGGGCGCGTGGCCCTCCCTCGCAGGCCGTAGGAGCCGGGGCCAGGTCCAGACACATAGGGCAGATGCTCGCAAGCCTGTGCTCTAGAAACGTAATTTCTGAGGCAGAAGAAGGGCCTGGAGACAGGAAAGCAGCTGCAGGCCACTATCTTTGCCATGATGAGAGATAAGCGCCCAAATTAGCAGAGGCCTTGGGAATGACGAGGGGACAAAATTTTCACAAAGTCTGGGAGACTCCAGGCCTATGGGGGGCTTCAAATTTCAAGGTATAATAGAAATTTAGTAAACGTTTGCCAACCTGTAAAATACACACACTCATGTGTCCAGGAACATATAAGAATGAAAATGGATTGTAACACATCTTCTATATTTTTAGATAGTCTACTGATGTTGCTAAAAGGACAAGAAATAAAGGCTCTGAAGGCAGGAAAAAGGATAGCACTCGAGAGAGAGCCAGCTGCTTATACTGAACATTTGCAACCACAAGTGACATTCAAGGGCACTTTCTCCTAAGCTACGTCCACTGAGGGTGGAGTCCTCTGAAAGCTTTTATTTTGGTCCAGGTGAGTGCTGTGGACAGATACAAAATTAAGGCACTGATACACTTTTCCTTCCCCTAGAAAGGGTGACACTGAGAGGCGGGATGAGCGGGTAGGTCTGCAGAGGGATGGGGAACGGCGAGCCATGAATTCTGACCCAGGAACATCAGAGAGGAGAAAGGCAGAGGTGGAAAGCCCTCCGTGGGGACAGGTGGCCCTGGTGTGACAGGGAAGCTTTCATGGTCCCCTGCCCTCCAACTCTCACCTTAGATTCATTTTAACAGTACGCCTCCCCAAGATGACGCACAATCGGGATGGAACGGAATCCAGACAATCATGTCAACAGCACCGCTAAAGAACACATGACATCTGGGCTTATCCCCAAGGAAGCAGAGCTGCTCCTCAAGTGGAGGAGAACAGGAAGTGCAGCTGATACATCACCTACGGCTGCACATTTGCCAATATCCATATTGATCGGAAGTCTTGCCGAGGACCACACTCATTTCTCCATCTTCCGCGGTTCTTAAAACACGGGACAGAAGGGTCAGGGTACTCGCTTTCACCCTTTCAAAGAAAGATAGCAGCAGGATTTTTGTGTCCAGATGCCCGCCTGCCTGGCAACATCTTACCTCTTTTGACAGCTCTTCCGCTCCCCCCCGCATGACAAAGACCATGGTACTTTGTACAAGATAATACAAGATATTCTGTAAGACCCTTCCACACCTAGTTCTTCATAGGTGTCTCATCGAACAAATGAGGCTCCCTGAACCTCACTGGGTGGTTATTGTCAGTCCTTTTTGGAAAACGACAGGCAACATCTAAGGATGGCTGAGTGACCTTGTCCAGTGTCCTCATCCTATTTCAAAGTCAGAGACCTTTCCACTCCCCCATGGGCCACGCCTTTGCCGTTCCCACTCCCTCCCATCCCCACTGCCTCCAGAGCACTAGGATTTGGCTGGGGCTCCTGCATTACTGAATTGTGCCCCAGGCTGGACAAGGAACGAAAGGGACCGGGGAACAACCATGGAAGCTAACTTCAGCCTTCCTATTAGTTAAGCCAAACAGGAGAGTGTTTAAACGCAAAGACTGTCCTACAAGCCAGCCAAAAAAAGAGCTCAACCCATCACTGCCAGATGGGGAAGGAGGGGCTGGTGACTGGGGCAGGACCAAAGCGACCAGGCTTCCCTCCCCAGCCCATGGAGAGCATGCCTGGTAGAGAGGGTCACAGCTCCTCGCTGCGTGTCTTCCCGTGAGCTCACCAGACAGACAAGAAAACTGCACACTGACTCAGGCTCTCCAGAGATGACCAGTCATTTCTGACCGAAGAAGATGTCGTTCCCGGGGAGCAGACCCCAACTGACCACTCACACCTGGATTCAGCCTGCTTAACACCACCGAGAGCCCCCGACAGAAACAGCCCCGTTGGCCCAGAGCAGGAAAAGGTAAAAGTAAATAAACGTTGCCTTAATCTCTCCCATAGATTGGAACAATCTGAACCAACCTGTAATTTCATCCAGACACGCGGGAGAATAATTTTTAAAGCTTTGCTGAGTAAATGCACGTCCACTCATTATGACTTCCCCGGCGTGTTTTTTTTCTTCCTGCCCCCTTCCCCATCTGCACTTTATTCAATGAACACATCTGCATTCCTTCTCTCTCTTTTTTTGGCCAGAAACTCTATACAACCTTATCACTGACACCTCTCTGCAGTTTCAAATTCCAACTCGGTTCCAAATCCCCATTTCCTGCTGCTTAATTTCCATTCATTTACTCTTGTTTTTGCTTCTTCTGCCATTCCCAGCATGGACCAGCTCCAGCCCAGCTTCTTCTAATTTTTTAAGGAAGGCTCCCCATTGAGTGCTATTGGAATCTGAGCCTGTTCTCCATGCCAGTGACTGGCCATTGTTTACACTACCTAACGACAGTTGCCAATAGGACCGCTTCTTTCCCTTTCTTTGTTTCGCTCCCAGAGTGTGTATCCTAAGGCCCAAGAGAACTTTTCCCCACATATGGTGACCCAGTAGGTCTGGTTTTATTATTACTTCAGTAGACGCTGAACTAGTCCCTTTCCATCTCTTTCTCGAGAGGAAATATGAAGAAAGTCGAGTCTGGAAGGTTTATCGACACTGCCCGAGCGGCATGATCTGCCCTAGCCCGTGCGAACCCACTGGAAGGCCTGGTCCTTGGGAACCTCAGCAAGTGGGGCTCGGGAAAAGCACCAGGGCAAGGCGCTGGGGGCCAAGGGCAGGGGTAAGCAGAGGCCGAACTTTAGAGATCTGGAGGAATCATCACTCAGTATTTCTTGGGCTCAAGGATGTCTTGTTAAGATTGTCCTGCAAAGCCAGGGGCAACTTCGGGTGGGTTTTCTGACCTCTGGGGATAGAACTCCTATTTAAGATACGCTCCTAAAGCAAATGAATTGTGGTGGAGGAAGGTAATCAACATTTTTCCTCCTGCAGTGGGACTGTTCCTGGTCTACCGTTTGCAGTTTTGTTTTTTATTTTATTCTTCCAAAATCTACAGCTCGGGGGCCAGCTCTGTCCATCAAATCAGAGCCATTTCGGCACCGCCACAAGCATCTCTGCCCCCAGGTTCTGTCCCCCTTCGTTTCCTTCTGGGTTGCATTACCTACAAGTGCATCTCTGTAGCCCTATCTAAAACATGGCATCCAAAATGGAAGGATGAGAAGTTAAGAAAGCGGATGCCTCAGTAGCAAATGTCACCGAGGAGCAAGAAAAAGAAAACCACCAGTTCTCACAAATGCTTAAGGGACACCAACCACTCCTGTCCATCTCTTCTCCCATCTGTCTCTGCTATAGACCCTAAATTGTAGACCATCTTTCTTGAAATCTGGCCACATCCCGCCTTTGGCCTCCTGATACTAAGGTTCTCCTATACTCTATTCCTTCTCTGAAGCTGCAAGTTAGAACATTTTGTATCAAAAGGAAACCTCCGTCCGACAAAGTCTGCAATGTTCTCAGATACAATCTCTCTTTCTGCAGCCTGCATAGCAACAATATTACTTTTAAGGAGAGCAAAAGGAAGGTGCTGTTTTATGGGACAGGTGTGCATTTAAGGCATTACTTTTTATTGATTTACTTTACTCACATTTAAGAGCAAAGTCATTTTTCCAGGAGAGCAGAGTTGGGTCATCCTCTTGACCCAAACTCTGGCCAATAGTCTTTCCAGTGGTATAACTCACACCTGTACAATGCAAAAGACTTCTCAGATTTTTAAAAAGTGTATGAGTGTGTATGTGGGGGAGGGGGTCAGTCCTCCAGAATGGGAATTATAATTGGGTGATAATGCCCCATTCTGCAGACAAGAAACCAACAGTCCAGGGTTGTAACCAAGGCAGACTAAACACAAATGATCCAAATCCCAGCCAACTTGTCTTTCCTGGTTTCTGGCAAAGCTATGTAAACCCATCTATTGCCCCCGAAGCAACAATCTTCAAGCATCTAGGGTGGGAGGTGCGGGGAGAGCTTGGCCGGCAACTCAGACACTGTGACTGTCAACACTCAGGTCTCCATGCCACGACCGGCGAGCAGATTCAGCCCTTGCTCAGTCATGTGAGACTATCCACTATCCAGGCCTCATGTGAGATCCTGAGTGAAGGAAAGTCTATCATCAGATGGGCAGTCTATTTTTAAAGAAGTGGGATTCCGACCAGAAGTAATTCCACACCTCGGGTCCAGCTGTGGCTCTCTTCACAGAACTCAGCCCCAGACCCCAGAAACTAGCTTGTAAAATAGAAAGTTCTGCTCGTTGTCCCCACAGTGGGTGGCAAAGCAAAACCACGGCTTCTGACAACAAACTTTGTGTCCAAATAAGCAAATAGGGATGGCCAGAATGAATATGCATCAGACGTCTCCTGTCTCATAAATGAACGAGGAATTAAAATTGTGGGGGTGTCATTGACGATGTGATGTCACATCAACAGTCAAGATGAACCCCACCAGAAAGGTTCAATTTATTGCAAATCTTCTGCTTTGCTGGGGGATACCTGCACCTGCCGTCACAGTGGATGAATCAGTAAGGGAAGAATTGGTCCCCTGAAAATATTTTGGTCAAGAGCCTTTTACTCTTTGACACCGTTCTTTCCCCAAAGCACCATCAAAAAGTCTACTGAGAGCTAGATATGTTGGATTGGTCTGAATTCTAACAGTGAAGACTCACTGGTACATTCTTCAGAAAACCAGAGTATAATATGTAATTAAACTCACTAACAGGTATCTTTCCTACCTCTTTCAATTCTCCAATTTTAGGCTCTTAAAAGTATACAGGTGATGGTAGTGCTACTGTTGGTATGCACACAAATACATAAATATGAATATATATGTATATGCCCACAGACATTTTTAAAATGTTATGCATGTGTTCATAACTACCTATATCAATCAATGTAAAGACGCAACCGAAAGACTCCTTTCATGATATGCATGGCACCTGGTGAGAAAGAGGCAGATATGTGTATACTATGTTGCACTGCACGTATGAAAAAAAATTGCAGAAAGTTATAATCAAAATTCAAAATGAAAGTTGGGGTATATATGAAACATACTTAGATGACATACAATATAAATTCTTCATTATATTATTCTCTTTACTTTTTCTTGTATTTGAAACATTCCATAAGAGAAAGTTTAAAATTCAATTTCTCTGGAGTAAATAAAATGAATTTTTAAAGGTTTGTTTATTTATTATTGCAGGGGGGAGGGGTAGAGGGAAAGAGAGTCTTAAACAAACTCCCCACTGAACGTGGAGCCCGACACGGGTCTCGATCTCACAACCCTGAGATCATGACCTGAGTTGAAATCAGGAGTCGGATGCTTAACTGACAGAGCCACCCAGGTGCCTCTATAAAATAAATTTTATAATTTATTAATTATGGGACATTTCAAGTAATCAACAACATGGAGACTCTTCCTCATTATACTAGCTTTCCTGAACTGCTCTAAACTTTTTGAACAGAAAAGAGTAATAATGAGTCTTTTTGAAAAGGGTCCAAGCACCAGGGCAACATACAGTTGAAAATGGGTGGGAGGTGAACCAAATGTTATTATGTGATCGCCTTCAGATGGAAAATGCATTTGCCATTATTCTCATGAAGTTAAAAGCTCATTTTTTAATTCTCTCTCTGTAGATCATAGCTTCTCCAAACTGTCCTTAGAAAATTTATAAGCCAAAGCATATTTTCCATCATCTCACAATGTCCTTCTACCCATTACCCAACTGACCTGGGCATAAGGAATACAAATCCTTTGGAGTAGCCAGATTTAAACAGAGATAAGCCAAGGGGGAGGGATGTGTACTCTGAATGCCAAATCCTATTTGTTTTCTGCTCCATTCAAGTACATATTGTGAATTCATAGGTCTATGCATGATGGGTCAAACAAAGACACAAGAAGGTGGTCTAAATTTTTATTCCAAATCCTATCCAGGACCCACTTTTTTTAAGGATTATAAGCAGTATGAGCACAGGTTGTTGGTGGTGTTAGTTTCACTGATGCACCTGGTTTCTCCTGGGCCCCAGTTGCAAGAGGCCCCAGGTTTAGATAATAGGCTAGTCCCAGGATAACAGGCCCCTCCAGAAGCAAGAAGGATTGGCCTCAATGTAAATTCCCTGGGTCCCAAGGGACAGCAACTCCTTTGGATCAGCTTCTAACTATTATTCAGACATAACTGAATCTAGCCTCTGAACTTAAAGCCATTCATCTATCACGGGTAATACCACACGCTTTCTTGGATCCACATAGCCTGACTCCCCTCAACCACCACCAGAAAAAAAAGAAAAGAAAAGAAAAGAAAAAACAATTCCAGCAAGTGTGTGACATCAACATGTTTTCCTCAGCTAACAAGCTTCTCTATTCACCAGCAGCCAAAAATTTTAAGTGGCTCTTAAACAAAGACAGCCCAACAAAGAATAATGATGTCAAACCCAAGCCATAGTTCCATGGTGTGAACACAAAATCTACAGGACTCAAGTTAAAAATGATTTACACACAGTTTGATCAGAGTCAGATGTAAAATGGTATCTTACTGGAGAAAAGCCAGGGGCTATCAATCCGAATCCCTACAACAAGTGATGTCATTAGT
The DNA here is from genome assembly GCA_004023965.1 of Spilogale gracilis. Lineage (NCBI taxonomy): Eukaryota > Metazoa > Chordata > Mammalia > Carnivora > Mephitidae > Spilogale > Spilogale gracilis. The sequence continues at coordinate 69,789 of PITA01010008.1, forward strand.
CAGAATCAATACATTATGGAGACAATTTTCTCTTTTTGTCTCTTGGCCCAGGGAATTTTCCGAGTTGAGCTTCATCACTAGATTGCAAAGCACTCATGTTACAAAGTGGCTGACAGGAATCTCAACCAGGACTCGCTCACGTGGCTCTTCTGGAGGAACAGGGGAAAAGTTAAAGGAATAAATCCAAAGAAACATGGGAGACTGAGAATAACAAGTCCAAGGTCTTTGTTGGCAGGTCTATTTTGAACTTGTCTAGCTCATTCCTGTTGTTTTATCCCCTTTCAGTCCACAACTTTGGACTCTCAGGTATAAAGAACAACACTGGGGGAAATGCTTAGCTCCATTTCTCCCCTGGAAGGAACCAACCCATCACCTTGGCTTAGCCACGACTTAGAGATAAAGACTCGCTGATGAAGTCGAAGACTTTCAGTGTTTGGCTTTGGCCTCGATGCCCTCAGTTTTGTCATCTATAACACCAGGTTGCCCCCATTTACCCAAAAGATCTTTATGCCCCTGCTCTCTTCTTTAAATCCTAAAGAATGGCCAGAATATGGCAGTCTAATATGGGAACAGTTCTGTAAGATCCTTCCCAGGAGTCAACAAGCGACCGTACCTTCTCCATCATTAACTTTTTTTAAAAAGATTTTATTTATTTATTTGACAGAGACATAGCGAGAGAGGGAACACAAGCAGGGGGAGTGAGAGAGGGAGAAGCAGGCCTCCCGCCGAGCAGGGAGCCCGATGTGGGACTCGATCCCCGGGTCTCCGGGATCATGACCTGAGCCGAAGGCAGTTGCTTAACCAACTGAGCCACCCAGGCACCCCCATCATTAACATTTTAAGGACATCTTGCCTCAGAGCCTCAGTACCATCTTGTAGGACCTTCTTCCAAAGCTCTCTTAAAGGCATGATGGAGAATAAGAATGAAAACACAGGAAAATTAAAGAAAATCAGACTCTCGTTTCCTTATTGTCTTCAAGCTCCTCCTAGAGAAAAATTCTCTATTCAGTCCCATGTGCGACTCCAACACAGGATATTTTTCCAGCTCACTGGTATTTCATAAACACCATTTGTTGTCATGTGGTTAAATTAAAACTGAGGATATCAAACATCAAACAGTATGTTAATGTCAAGTATGCTTGAATAAATAGTAAGAGTTCAACTGAATGGAATATGTGGATTGCTAGCTAATTAAGCAAGAAGCAGGTGTGAAAAAAATCTAATTTAGGCAATTTTTTATAATTAATAATGTTTACTTGTAGTACCCTTCTAATGGGGCTCTCGTTTAGCCTCTTGTGAATTGCCAGGAGTTTACTCCAGTATTTTAAAATTATAATTGAATGGATAATTTTTACGAGATATCAGGTTTCCTTGCTGATGAGGAAGCGCACTGTACATAGGAGGTTCCTGACAGGTACTTTGTATCAATAGGATCAATTAGCAAATCACCCCCAGCAATTAAAACTTAAAACGCACACAGGCATACATCCATACCTAAGAGGTCTCTTGTAAGTGCCAGCCCCAGCGAAGGTAGAAGGGAGCTTGGATGAGCGAATTTGAATGAGAATACAGTGCCCGATTCAAACCAATCTTCGGACACAGGCAATGAGGGCTTGAGCGAATGTCGGCAAAAAGCAGCAACAGCACATTTTGTTACAATTAGGAACACAATATTAAGATCATATCTAAACTGTCCTGGCAAATCGCATACCGACAATCAATTAATCCAAGTATACATTTAGGGCTGGTTTCCTTTCCAAGAAGCCAAATGAAGTAGAGGAGGAGAAAACATGCACAGATGTGAAAACAGACCTGGAATATTTCATGGATGTGACATATCTACAGTATTTAATTAAAAGAAGAATGTATGAGAACAATGTATCCTTCTCAATCCGGGTCGAGGGAACACAACAGGACTGGATTAGATAGGACGACTGTAATCTCTAGAGACAGTCCTATGTTTAATGGGAGCGCCACATGTTTGATATGTAGGGAAGTAAGTGGGTGTCCTGGACACAATCCACTATTCATCATAATACCACAGCCCTGCTCATTCCCAGGGAGAAGACTTAAAACCATGAAACCATATGTAGAATATTAAAAATCATTTAACGTTAAAATGCACATTATGAAACCGTGTACTTCAGTCCAAGAGAGCTCTGAGAAATCTCCAGTTCGGGAGATAACGATTGTAAAGGTAAACACACACACTCACACACATGCACACACACTCACACACACACACAGAATTTCACAGAAACCTGGTCCTCATCTCTGCGATGTTGCCTTTTATCACTCTGTTTTCCTTACTGATTTCTGTAGTGAGGTCAGTATTAATAATTGATGGAGCAATGATACCTAGAGCGTCAGTGCATTAATTTATAATTAAAGATGAGAAACACCAGTTCCTCTCCCACCACCCATCATTTGGTATTAGATCATATAGACACGTGTGTGCGTGTGCGCACACACACACACACACACACACACACGGCAGATACTAAATTGTTTCTCAGACAGAGTCAATAACCTTACTATATTTTCATGGTCTTTTCATTGCCACTGAATTAATCACCGCCCTGCCCCTAACCACATGGAATTTTATTTCCCAAAAGAGCGATGTTTACTTTGGTTTACTTTGTTGGAACTCAGAGTACTTATTCAGCCTATAAAGATTCAGTGTAACAGATTTTGTTAAGCAACATTAAAAGTGCTCCCTGACAGATCTTGTCTTCTATTGCTTTGCTTAAATGCAGATTCCGTGCACTTTTGATTTCATCCAATTCTCCAACAAAGCCAATGCTGAGACTAGCTCCGGTTTGCATGGAAATGCTAGCAATGCCTTTTGAGATTGAAAATTCTATTTATTTTCCATAGTAGCCAAAAATAATATATGAAGTGAAAAGTGAATGCCCCAAACCTGAGCATGCACCCAGGGAGAAAGCCTATATGTCAATTTTTAGCAGGAACTCACAGACACAAGATGGTACCAACTCAACCTGCCGGTCAGTTCTTCCATTCTTACCATTCCGACTCAAAACACAAGGACGGACAGCTGTTATGAGGGTCACCTGAGGAATTAGAGCCCCCTGGTCAAGGGGACCCATCTCCTTCCCCATCCCTCCCACAAATGCATCACAGGACCCTAAAGTCACCCCTTCTCCTCGTTGCCTCAGCCCCGCCCCCCTGGGTGGAGGATGGAAGGGTATTTACTCCAATGGCCAACATCAGACCAAGTGAGGCAAAGAGAAATGCAGAGCTCTGTGCCTGACCATGAGCAGCACAGCCATGATTTTCTCTGGGGGAGCATGAGCAAAATGGAGCAAAATGTTTCCTACCTTCAGTGATACTGACTTCGGTGGCCTGTGTCCTCTATGAACATGACACAACTCATTCGAGAATCACTAAGTGTAGAGGAAGGGCATCACCTCCCTATATGATTATTTGGGGAGTAAGTTGAAACAACACAAGGCGGGGGAAGCCAAAGAGAAAGAAGGACAGGAAACCCTCTAGCAACCCAGACACCCCCCTCTGGATCCGGCTGGCCCGTCCTCAAAGGGAAAGGGTGCTTTCACTTCAGGCCTGAGGTCCTAGGAACAGTCACATCTTTCCCATCAGGGAGGGAGCTACATTGGCTCTGGAGATTTTGATTAGCAGCCTGGCAATATAAGAAAAGGTGTATTTGCAACTGAACACCAAAACAAAACAAAACAAAACAAAACAAAAAAACCCCAAAATCTGATTTTAAAATGGAAAGAGAACCTGAATAGACATTTCTCCAAAGAAGACATCCAGATGGCCAACAGACATATGAAAAGGTGTTCACCATCACTCAGCATCAGGGGAATGCGAGTCAAACCACAATGAGATATCACCTCACACCTGTCAGAATACCTAAAATCAAAAAGACAGGATATAACAAGCGTTGGCGAGGATCCGGAGATCCTCGTGCACTGTCTGTGGGAATGCAAACTGGTGCAGCCACTGTGGAAGACAATACGGAGCTTCCTCAAAAAGTTAAAAATAGAGCTACCATATAAGCTAATGATTCCCTGACTGCTTATTTACCTAAAGTAAATGAGAACGCCAATTCAAAAACATGTTACACACCTATGTCTATTACAGCATTATTTACAATTGTCAAGATACGGAAGCAATTTAAGTGTCCATCAAGTGAGGAATGGATAGGGAAGATGTGTGTGTGTGTGTGTGTGTGTGCGCGCGCGCGTGTGTGTGTGCACGTGTCGTGCACACACACACACTGGAATACTACCCAGGCATGAAAAAGGGGTGAGCTCTTCCCATTTGTGACAACATGGGTGGACCTAGAGGGCATTGAGCTCAATGAAATAAGCAGACTGAGAAAGGAAATACCATATAATTTCACCCATAGGTGGAATCTAAAAAACAAAACAAATGAATAAACAAACAAGCCAAAAGCAAAATCAGACCTATAAATACAGAGAAAGAACTGATGGT
>PITA01010009.1:0-13599 GCA_004023965.1 Spilogale gracilis
GAAGGGCACCTGGGTGGCTCAGTTGGTTAAGCGACTGCCTTCGGCTCAGGTCATGATCCCGGAGACCCGGGATCGAGTCCCACATCGGGCTCCCTGCTCGGCAGGAAGCCTGCTTCTCCCTCTCTCACTCCCCCTGCTTGTGTTCCCTCTCTGGCTGTGTTTCTCTCTGTCAAATAAATAAAATCTTTAAAAAAAAAAATAAAGTGTGAGCTGAAGCCTGAGCAACTTCTCTGCTGACCCCAAGACTGAAGAAAAGGGATGAACCGTCACCACAGGCCCCGTGAGGAGCCCACGGCTGGCACCAAAGGTCACCGCCCCCGCCCACCCGCAGCCCCACTGGAGAGCACCCGTCACACGGCCCTGTGCCAAAAGCCAACACAGTAAATAACCTGAGGCTAAAAGAAAAAAAAAAAAAAAAACAGTCCAGGCAAATACTAAATTATAAATCAGCTCATCAGAAGAACTTAAGGCAAGAAACTGAAATGACAAAAATGGAAAACATGCACTTTTCATTTAATCAATTAAAATACCCCTGATGGCTATCTCAGATTTTACTGAAACTCGCTATTAAAAGGTCAATTAAACTGAAAAATCTTTCCTAAAAAAGATCTCAGGTTCCTGGGATGGAGGCCCACATCAGGGCTCTCTGCTCAGCAGGGAGCCTACTTCCTCCTCTCTCTCTGCCTGACTCTCTGTCTACTTTGATGTCTCTGTGATCTCTCTGTGATCTCAATTCCACGCAGACAAGCACCAGGGTGGAAGGGGCTCCGATTACTCTAACTTGCCAGAGCCTGAAGGTCAGGGTAAGCTGAACCATCTCTGTCACAATGGACCCCATGGGAGCCACTGTCCTCTGCTGATGAGGACCAGGATCTAGGATGTGGCAGGGGCCCTTCGCACACAAGCAGACAGGCTCTTGGGCGCCTTGTGCAGACGCTCTTCTGTTGAGTCAGGCTACACAGGGGGAGCCTGGTGCAGACTCCCCACTACCCTCCCAGGGCCGCAGCAGGCTGGGCTGGGGCCAAACGCAGAGGTGAGTGGGGGTCAACAATGTGCCTGTGGAATCAGGGGCTGGGTGAGGCCCCATCAACACCCACGCGGGGGCCCAGAGGGGCTGTGGCCACCCGAATGCCCGCCTGGCCCTGGAACGCCCAGAAGCACCACTCTGCCATCAAGGCACTCAAGCGCCCATCGGTGGAGACACCCCATGTGAGCCCTTTGGCCACGTCGCCTCTGCCCTGAACCTCTAACTTCTGGCCACCACCGACACTTTCTCTGCCTCCATCTGACGTTAGTTTACAAACGTTTCCTAAGGAAGGACCACACACTAGGTTTCCTTCTGAGATTGGCTTTTTGCACTCAGCACAAGTTGGTGCATCAACAGCTAACTCCACTCTATCTTCTGTGAGTATGGGTGTGGCTCACTCTGCTAATCCATTCTCCCAATCTGGCGCGTTTGCAAGTCAAATGGCTGCGACGTTCCTGTACAAGCTCCAGCAGGTCAGTCAGTCCTCATTCCCTGGGCTAACTGTGATACACTGTCTTTGAACTTTCCTCCACCTCCTTACTGGGGTGAGAGTTAGCAGCCAACACAGGCGACGCTGCCCAAGGACAGGGCTGGGGTAACTCTCCTCCGCTGTGTGGACAAGAACGTGACACTGAAACACAGAGCTGGTCCTTCCTGGGAACGGAGGACCAGAGAGGCTGCAGAGCTCTGAGTCACCTAAGAAATCCCATGCTTGGAAGAGAGTAAGAGCCTCAGAGCAGTCTTCCTCCAAGTTTCAGGTTTTATATTTTTATATCAAATTCCAAACGACTTGTCTCACTGTGAATTCTCTATTTCAGACTACATTTGATTTAACAAGCAATCATTTTAAGATAAAGGCATACCGAATATCATTTCCCTTGAGTAAAACAGGATAGTTTTCGTATGATTCATCTCAGGCTCTTCCTCTGTCAGGGAATAGTGACCGACCACATCATGGGAGTGTCACAAGGAAAAAATCTAAGATGACGGAAGTGCTTCAGTGGAAAAGGTGTGAGAGGCTCATATTTTATTGTCCCAAGAGCACCTACTGCAAGGTGTGGGAGTGTCGCGGGGAAAAGCCCCTGGAACTTAAGGTGAGTCCAGAGTTACCTTTAACGCCCACTCACACCACGAGGGGAGGAAGAAACGTGGGGCTTCGGGGCCGCCTGGAAGGACGGCAGGACACCCTGGAGCTCACATGGATCAAAACAAAGTCACTGCTGTAGCTGCAAAGCATCCTTCGCAGTTAGCGGGATAAAGAGCTCCTTTTACAGGACCTCAACCTTGTCTACACAGCAGATTCTAGCTGTAGTCTCTGCAATACAAGTTTTTAAAAGATACTTTAAACAACTGATAGCGTGAACCATTATTCTATGGTTTAGTGTCTCCGTGAAGAATGTTCTGGAGACGGTTATGAAAGGACTAATTAAACAAAAATGTTTGTTGGTTGGAAAATTGAGCAGACAGGTCTTATCTCCCATGATAATCACTCAGGAGTTGATACTCAAGCCATGAGGCCTGCAGAAGTCCCCAGGCGGCTCAAGAGATGCTCTGAGGCCCAGGCGAGCATCTGTGCTCCTGTGCCAGAAGACGGGCAGGTCAGCGAGGTGGTGGTAGGACACAGGGGCAGGATCACCTGCACCCAGGGGCCATGGTCGGTCGTCTGTGTGTGCATGTGCTGCAGGAGCCAGGGCCCATCTGGCAGGTGAAGACTGAGGCCAAAGGGGACTGGACTCGTCTGCCCCCAATCACGCAGAGCTGGGGCCAAGGTTCATGCTCCTAGGCATTTCGAAAAGTGCGTGAACCCAAACCAGGGGCCAGTAATGATACAATCTTGTCTTTCTGCCACCTGAATCCACTACAGGTTCGAACTCTACTTGTCACCTTGAACCCTGTACCTTTGAGCCTATCTCACCTCCCACTGTTCAGTTTTCCCACAAAAGCCAAAGGGAGAGAGGGATGGAAGAGGGTGGTTTCAGTCTGAAACGTTCCTCTTCCAAACACCCTCCATCCCCTCACATGGAGCCTGGCTCCCACCTTCACCCTTCACTGGAGAGAAGCCTGTGCGGCCCAAGGCTGCGGAGGCACAGTGACCTCGTGATCAGAAGCTGCATTTTTAAATAGTCTAGACAGCTCAGCCAGGACCTTGCTTGTGAAAATGAAGAAATAACTGATTGTTAAAGACAGAGAAAGAATGGCAAGTGGAACCTTCTTCTCTATGTACTGTGAGGGACTCACCGGTTGTGAACTGGCCCTTCAGCTTCTGGAAGACGGGGTCCTGGGCGGTGGCCTGTGCCCGCCTGGCTAGAGACTCAGAGGCTGCGCTGGAGAACATGGTCGAGACATTGGACACGTTCTCCAGGCCCACTCCGAACGTGCTCACCAACTTCTTGACAAAATTCAGAGTGTGGGGAGTAATTTTGGCATCTGACACAGCTCCACTTTTCTCAAATGCAACAGAGTAACACTTCGCCAGGCCCTGCTGGAGCTGCCTAAGAACCTGGCGGAGAGAGACCCAGACCAGTCACCCAGCAGCTCTCAGCGGCTGCAGCTAACCGACCGCCAAGCACCTGCTTGGCACATCCCAGCCCCGCCTCCCAGCACACAGGTGTGAAAGCAGCGAGAGTGGCACACAGCCAACCTATGCGCCCCACAACTGTCAGCTGTTTTTAACCATGAGGACCAAGTGTCCTGCCCGTTAAACAAAAACACCTCTGCTTTTTTGGGCATATACCTACCCTCCTGATGATTAACCACAGGAAAAGACCTTCTATGCAGACAGCTTTGCAGTTACTGCTGAGTGTCCATGCGCGCGCGCGCGCGCGCACACACACACACGGTAACAAGAGTAACAAGGGGGGGCGCTTGGCCAACAAGACAAACATCAAGATAACGGTCATCAGCTTATGCAAACACCATTAAAAAGAGGCCCTGGCTGCTGGAAAGCACATTGAAAAACTAACTTGGCTTCTGGAGTTGCCCAGGCCCACGGCCACTGCGGGCTAACCGGCCTCAGGTGGGCAGTTACTTACCGTGCTCACAGACAAGAGCACAGTAAGCACATTCAGGCCAGAACTGGCTTTCCCGGTTTCATCATCTTCTTCATGTATACCGTGTCGGTTATGTAAGGCTACGTTCGCACACAGACATCCACCACCTGCTTGCTCCTCTGTCAGTCCCACCGTATAGAACCCAGACATGACCGGGCAGCTATCTGAAGGAGAACAGCTCACGGCACATGGACACCAGTCCCCCCCACATACCTCTTCATGCCAGTTCTCTCGGAACCAGACCATCTGATCGACGATGCCTTCCAGGGAAGACAGAAGGGTTGGGTGGAGCTCTCGCTGCATGTGCATGATTCGGCTGCAGCGCCACATGGGGGCTGTTGCTCTTATGGGCCCTGGATCTGATGCAGAATGGGACTGGTTACCCACTGAACTTGGCTGCTGCTGTCCAGAATCTGAGAGTAACACACACAACGCCAATGTCAGCGCAAAACTGGCCCGATGCGGGAGCTCGGTGCTCTAGAGGACCCATCGGCCAGAGGAACGCTGGTTCCTGTAGGCGTGTTAACACAGCACGAGACCAGTTCCCCAGGGACCCTGGGAGCCCCTGGGCTCTAAGGAGACGTGCGCTGAGGGGATGGGCACGCAGAGCATGACTGCCTACAACCTGGCCTTGGATGTTTCAGTGAAAAGCAGAAAAGGCCACGTTGAGAAAGAGAGAGAGAGAATATGAGTGCATATAAACAGGACCGTGTGCTACGTGGTGAACTGAGGTGAGGGGGCTCAAGTGTTCACTGTCCTCTAACTTTACTCTAAGTTTGAGCATTTTTTAGATGTTTGGAAAAACTATTTCACAATACATTCCTTGCAGATAGCTCAGAGAATCTGAAAGTAATTAATGAGCAGGTCTACATTTTTTCATCTGGAAAAGTCAAATCACGTGTGTTAAAAAAGTATTTTTGAAAAATGTAGTCATTTGCAATATGAGAAATATACCATAGAACCCAAATGCCCATTTTTCTAGTTTTGACTCACTCAGAATAAGTACACCTTAATTTTCAAAGGACCCAAACACACATCTACCTAGGTAGACCCGTGAGGCCAGAGCCAGAATGTGCCACGCAATCTCCCGATCAGCCAAACTCATCTGGGGGGGTGCGACTATGCCCAGAGAATCAGGTCACCTTCTTACAGAGTCTCGGCCTCACAGGATGAACATCTGGATGTTAAAAATGTCCTGAAGCAGATGGTGCTTTAATGCTTTACAACATACCATGTGTAGTGGGCAACGAATGAAAAACCATTAGTAAGTTATTTCCTGCGTACGAGGACTGTTCAGTACAGATCAAAACTCTTCTATTTGAGTGAATCTGGTAAAACTGATTTTGATGCTGAAGACATTATAATCTAAATGACATACATGGTAAGTGACATTTAGACAGCTTACCAGAATGCATTATTAAACTTTATAACTCTCCAGGGCTAAACATTTCATGTATTTTTCCTACTTGTGGACCAAATCACTCAGGTAAACCAGCAGCCTATTAAATCACAACCACGGAGAACCACTGACTTCCTTCAGAAATCAGGCCTTGCCTTCCAGCCCCACCATGTCCTCTCACTGGCTCAAGACAGATAGGCTGAGGGCAGAAGAGTGTCCACAGCCATCCAGACATGGAGTGCCCCCACAGACTGAGCCCTTCACGGTCTGGCCAGCTGCCCTGCCCAAGACATACCGCTCTTGTAGCGTTCCCGCTGCTCGATTTTCAGGGTCAGGTACAGGGTCCGGATGGGAAAGTAGACCGCCTGGGGATACACCCGTCCAACCTGCTCAGAGACATGGGGCATAAAGAGCACTGCTCACCACTTGGCTTCTGGACGACGACAATCTGCATGGAAAGTAACTGCTGGCATTTGCAAATGGGCTGGAGTCTCCATCCAGACCAAGGAGGCACGGAGTACACTGCGGGGGCATCCACGAACCCAGACTGAACAGCAGGTCAAGCACCTAGTTTACCTCTGAAAGATCTGCGAACCATCAACATGATCACCCCCTCGGTTCTGCCCAGGGGACTGTTAAGGACAGAGAGACCACACCTGCCTTGGATTCGATAAACAGGAGGAGGACAAAATGTACTGTTCCCTGGATCTTACTCAGGCAAGTAACAGGAAAACTCAAAATGACACTGGTCAGTCTTTATATTGGGCACCACTCACTAGGAACTGGAAACCGATTCTAACTGACAAATAGGTTCGTTAAGTAACTTCACATAACTGCGGCAAGGAGGTCTGATGATGGAAGTTTTCTGTTTAAGGTAAGAAACACCAGTCTTACCAAACTGCAGTTTTATGGCTTCTTCAAAAGGCCTGAACAGCTACTCTGCTGTCACTCAGACCCTTCCCAAATGCCTATAAAAAGACGACGGGAATGGGATCAAGCTCTGCCACAGGCCGCAGGACAGTGGCTAATGTACAGTAAGAGACGTCTGATAAATAATGGTTCTACCACACAGACCGAACCTACATCCCAGCAGATAAACACCAGGCAAAATGCCAGGACCCAGGCACATCACTGCAGCCTCTCAAGGGGAAAAATAAAACCACTTCTGGGTACAACATGGATGATGCATCATGTGTACAGAGCAAAGTAAGCTGGAAAGATGAAACGATAAGCAGCATGTTCCTTAATGCTTGGTTAGGACGCTCTTCATTCACGAGAAGTCCGTCACGGGACTCTCTATGAGAGACATGCTCACAGGCACTGTACATGACACAAAACTGTCTCCAAATCCCCACCCTTTGGGGTCTTTCCTCTATCCATTGGGCTGCTCACATGGAGGGACAACCTGAAGCCATCTCATATCATGGTCATGAAAGCCTTCCTCTGGGACCCCAACGTGTGCACTCCCTCAACCCCACCCCCATGCTCTGGGCACACAACTTTCACCCAGAACAACTGCACAAGGGGTAAGGGGTGACAATCGCTGAGTATAAGGACTTCAGCCTGAAGGGGAGCTCTGAAGAGCTCCAGCCCCGATGAGGGGAAATCGGCTATAAAGTATCAATCAGATACGTTTCACTAATTCAGAGGATTCACCACTAATTTCAAGATAATACCTACTTTACCTGCATCTTTATGTGACAATATAGGCAAGCAAAAAAACTGGCATTTTAATACTCTAACGATCTAGCGGATTATTTCGTTCCAATCACTTTTAATTGTGCTTTAGATCAAGTGATATTTGAATGTCTACACCTCCCTACATGTGAAAGGACGACCTAGTTTTCTTGTGACCAGAGACAGCCTGCTGCTCCCACCTGGCTAATGAGGTTCAGAAGCAGCTTTCCCTCGGAGCCAACCAGGCAGGTGAGCAGCTGCGGGATCCAGGCCAGCCACTGGATGGGCGGCACGCCGATGCAGTACTTGTCAACGGCATCAGCCAGAGTGTTTTTGTCGTCATCAAAGCTCAGAAGCCACAGCACCTAAGACAGAAGGAAAATCCCAGAAGTGAATGGAAATTCTGAGGCCTGTCATCAATGACATTCCCCAACATTAAAACAGCACAGAGAATAGCCTTGCCGGCAATGTGGGGAAAGACATACAAAAGGGCCCATATTGCTAAATGCACCATATACATTGTACAGATGAGACCACAAATGTGAATCGTTCTTACCTAGATGAGACATTACCGCCAATCACTAATGACCCAACCTAGCAACCCAAGGCCCCGCAACCTACTAATTCATGCTCATGACCTCCCCAAAACAAAATGGGACTTCTGCTAAGATGAACACCACCCCAGAATGAGGTGGCCACAAGCTGGCCTGGTGTCCATAGATGTCTGAAACAACTACATCGAGGAGGCAAATTTGGGGTCAATTATTTAGGGAGCTTCCCGGTGTCACCACAGCTGGTATGTGTTTCTGGAGTTGGCTTTAAGTACTAAGTGCTGATGTTCATTCCACATTTGGACATTAAGGAATTCTAAGAAATCCAAATCTTCAATGGGACAAAAAGAGAACTTATTCCTAAGTTTTCTGCAAGGATGAATTCTGTGTGTTCCTGAGACAGGAGAGAGGGAGCAACACTGAAGAAGGACTCTCAGTGTTGACCAGGCAGGTGCCTGTCAGCTGCCAGTCTCGCATCCCCATGCTGTGCTGGGGTGACCTGGAGACAAGAAACTCCAGCGAGTGTAATTGCACCCTGCAGCGTCTGCAGAAATCCTGTGATGCCAGATACTGGCGACTAGCACTGAGCAGCTCTGGGATGGTGGGCACCTCCCCTGCAGGGGAGGGGGAGAATCCACCAGGTGCCTGGCGGGAAGTTCTCCTGGCAACCTCGTCGGTCTGCAGGAATCTCTGTCCAGGGTGAGGTTCCACAGAGAACTGGACTGAGTCCCAGGACCGACTCCAGGCACGGTTTTGCTGTTTAAAAGTCCTGGGAACCCCCAATATGTCAGGTCTCTGTTTTCTCAGCTTTCAAATGGAACTGTGACAGATACCACAAAGGGTAATGGGAACGGACTGGGCAGGCAGGAAAGAATGCCTCACCCAGAGCACAGATGAGGAAAGTTGTCTTCTCATACAAACCTGAAGGCCACAAGATAGCCTTAGGTGCAAATGGGTTCTTCTGGCCTCACCTTGGCTAAGTATTTCCTTGACTTGCTCTCATTCTGATGCCGGCATGCATGCAGGTAACAGGTAATGGCAGACACGCCCAGATGTAGCTGCCGCTCCTTCACGAAGATGTTCTCCAGATAATCGCCCCACATGGCCCACGCTTTCACCAACACATCATGCATTTGCACGGCTGCAGAAAATGCTTTGTTTGCTTCTTCAGATCTGTGAGGAGACAAAAGCAACACAATTTTTTTTTTGGTGAGCTTCACATAACATAAAATCAACCATTTTTAAATGAGTAATTAGGTGGCATTTAGTATGTTCAAAATGTCACACAACTGTCACTCTGTCAGGTGCCAAAACACTACTGTCATGCCCAAAGAAAACCCTGTACCATGGAGCAGTCAGTTTGCGTCTCCCAGAACCTCCAGTCCCTGGGGACCAGCAATCCACTTTCTGGCTCCATGGGCTGACCTCACAGAAATGGGATCGTGTACTACATGACCTGTTTTCGAGATTCAACCACACTGCAGCAGGCATCAGCACTTCAATCCTGTTCATGTCTGATACTACTCCCTTGCGGGTCCATACCAGGTTCTGCTTATCCATTCACTTGGGTTGTTTTGACATTTTGGCTACTGTGGACAGTGCTGCTACAAGCATTCATGACCAAGAACCTACCTGAGCACCTGTTTTCAATTCTTCTGGGTATATACCTAAGAGTGGAATTCCTGGGCCACAGGATAATTTGATGTTTAATTTTTTGAGAAACTCACGAACTATTTTCCATATTGGCTGCACCACATTGCTACCTGCAAATGATGGTTTTACACCTTCCAACAACATACAAGACAAAAGACGACAAGATACTCATATCCATCGGGATTATAAATGCAAACCAAATCCAACAGTATGTGAAAAGTATTACATACCACAACCACAGCAATGCAAGGCAGTGGGTCAACACCTACAAGAATCAACCCATGTGATGCATCATGTTAGCAGAATGAAAAAGAAAAACATCAGCTCAGGTGGTGCAGGAAAAGCATTTGATGAAATCCAACACCCTTTCATGATGAACACACCCAATTAGCTAGGTATAGAAGGAAACTACCTTAATGTAATAAAGGTCATACAGGAAAACAACTAACATCTTATTCAATGGTGAAGGAGTAAAAGGTTTTTCCTCTGCCATCAGGAACAAGGCAAGAACTTTCACCACTTCTACTGAACTAACCACCAGAAAATCCTAGGTAGGAGCAATTAGGCAGAAAAAATGGTAAAGGCATCCAAATTGGACAGAAGATGTATAACCATCTCTACTTGCAGATGATGTAATTTTGTATACAGAAAAGCCTACAGAGTACACACATATACAAAACAGAATAAACAAACACTTGGCAAATAAGAGCAATACACAAAATTCAGCTGTATTTCTATACCTTAGCAATGGAGAATCAGGAAATAAAATTAGGAAAACCATTTAGAATAACATGAAGAAGAAGAAAATATTTAAGAACACATTCAGCATAAGAAATGTAAGACCTATACACTAAAATCTCTAAAACACTGCTAAATGAAACAAACATTTTATGTTCATGAACTGGAAGATTTATATTGTTATGATGGCAATACTTGCCAATTAACCTACAAAATTTAAAGCAATCACTCCAATTCCAACTGCCTTTTTTGCAGAAATAACCTAAAACTCAAGGGGAATGTTGGGGATGCCAAACAGCCAAAACAATCCTGAAAAAGAATAAAGTTGAAGAATGCTTCCCAATTGTAAACCTTACGGCAAAGAGGAGGAAGTGACACAGTGTGGCCCCAGCATAAGGATGCACATACATCAGTGGAACAGAGCTGAGTGTCCAGAAACAAACCTTTATTTTTCCAGTCAGCTAACTTTCCAAAAGGTTGCCAAGGCCCCTCTGTGGGGAAAGAAGTCTTCGACGACTGGTGCTGGGACAGAGCCTATGCATGTACAAAACAATGTATTTGGACCACTATCTCCTGCTGCATATAAAAATGAACTCAAAGTGGTTAAAGACCTGACTGTAAGAACTAAACCTATAAGACTCTTTGAAGAAATCATAGGAGTAAATTTTGTGACCTTGGGTTAGGCGATAGCATCTTTAGCTATGACATTGAAAGTACATGTAACCCAAGGAAACAGATACACCCAACTTCGAAGTGAGAAGAAGCTTTGGGCATTAAGGGCACAGCCAGGAAAGTGAGAAGACAGCCTGCAGAAAGTGTGAAAATGTCTGCAATCATATACCTCAGAGACACATCTAGACGTCTAAGAATTAGAGCCAGATGATAAAAAACCAAATAATCCAACTAAAAAATAGACAACATAACCAAACACGTGCTGCTGTGGAGAAGAGTCGCAAATGGCACAGAAAAGATGCTCAACATCGCCAGTCACCAGGAAGATGGCAGTCAAAACCAGCGAGGCCCCCCTTTATCCTCACGAGCACAGCTACAGTCCGAAAAATGGAAAGTAACATACACTGGCAGCAAAGACACAGAGAAGCTGGAATCATGGACAGTGCTGGTGGGAATATAAAATAGCGCAGCCACTGTAGAAAGCCATCTGGCGGTTTCTCGACAACAGAAACAAGTCCCCAAGGTTCCCCCAAAACCCTTTATGGGAACGTTCAGCAATGTTACTCAGAGGAGTCACGTGGGTAAATAGTCCAAATGTTCACTGACTGCTGAGTGGCTAACTACAATCTACAAAAACACCATGGAGTACTTCACCCTGACACAGCACAGACGAGCCCTGAGAACACAATGCAGAGGGAAAGAAGCCAGGTGCAGAAGGCCACAGACTATAGGATTCCATTTATACAAAATGTGTAGAAAAGGCACATCACAGAGACAGAAAAATAGGGAGTGACCACTAACAGGTATGCTTGGTGGTGGATGTTTTGGAGTAAGTACATGGAGACAGTTGCACAATACGGCGGCTGCCTGAAGCCCACAGAGTGGTACACTTCCATATGGTATATTTTAGGTCATGTGAATTTAAAATGTTAAAAAAAAACTTTTAACTTGACAAAAATCACTTTATTTAAAATAAGCTAAAAATGCAACCCCTTTTACTGAAAATGTAAAAAGTGGGCTCTACAGCCCCCACATTCGGCAAAGAGAAGCATCCGGTAAGCCCATTTCATTTGCATACTTTTTTCAAAATTTCATCTGATGTTTGTTACTCTAAAACAGGGTTCTGTGACCTTTTGCTGAATGGGCCAAACAGCAAATGGGTTTAGGCTTTGTGGGCTGGACAATTTCTGGCACAACTACTCAACTCTGGCTATCGTGGGAAAGCAGCCACAGACCCCGTCCGCAGGGTGGTGTGTTCCCAGACCTCATTTACAGAAACCAGACGCTGGCCGGATTTGGTGGGCAGGCCATGGCTGACTGACCCCCTGCTCTGAAACAGGAATGGACTCCATAAAAGGAACCAAATCAATTCTCATCCAAAATGTCACACTGCGAAAATGGGGAAATCAATCTACGTCATTAGCAGTCCAGCAACTCATTTTTTAAGAAGCATTTTTAAGTACTATGCATCAAACTGGCTGATCCATCCGCTGTAAGTCACTATCTTCACAGAGACAGAACATCTCAAGTATCACCCCTGACAACTATCACCAAATCATACTACCTGGGGCTAGAGCTTCACACGGACTTCACATTATAAATAACTACCTAAATAATCTGATGGATTTTTCCCTCCTATATAACGTACATACTTGTTGATCTGAGCCAAGAACATTCCCTTCAGTGCATAAAATTCAGCTGTCATCTCTTTTGTAAAGTATTTCAAGTTTGTAGATTCAATCACTTCAAGACCCTGTTTAAAAAAAAAGTTGGAAAAAATTTCTTGAAATTTCTAGCCAATGGTGTTAAAACTGCATTAAAATATTTATCTAGGCAGTTAAGTCCTAAAAGTCATTGACAAGTGCACTTGAAGTTGACGGCCAACCTTGCCTTCCACCAATAGTTCCTAACTGATAAGTGTACTTACATTGAATCGCTAAAGGCCACGTTCAGTCCTGGATACCTTAAGCGTACTATTTTTCCCAAAGCTTTCTATGTCTAGTCTGTTTCATTGTTTTTATTAATATTTCTCTAAACATTGTCCAAATCTACTTTATACCCTCATAATCCTGCAGTTTTCCATTTTCTTTCCTCAAATATGTCAACCAAAGAAAGTGTAGAACAGAGACTGTAAAATGCATATCAAACATTCAAGTGGTTTCCTTTCCCTTTCGTGGTGAAGGGACTGTTTCCCACGAAAAAAGCCAAGTTTATGGGGAAGTTCTGACCCTCCTTTTCTACTTTCCGCACCAGAAGTCTCCATGGGGCACCTGTGCTCTGCTGGACCTCCTCGGCAGAGAGGCGGTCTCTGGTTCCCGTAGCCACTCTACCTGCATACACTCGTTCTTCCCCATGACTCCGGCCAGCTGGAGGTAGCATTTGACTTGCTGTCGAATCTTCTGGAAGCAATCCACGATAGGCACAGTTGGAATAGTATGAATGCGACTTAGTATGTCCAGAGCTACATTGACTAGTCCTTGTTTTCGGGCAATCTTCCCATACTGGATGATCGCTGACGCGGATGCGTGAACCCCAAGCATGGCGTTGTTTGAACTTGGGTCATGCTGAGAACTGTTCTCGTAGGCAGTTACAATAGCTAGAGAGCAAAGAAAAGAGCAATCAGTCCATGCCAAACATCCCTCAAAGCGTTCCACAATAAGGCTGAAATAAAAAAATGAACAACACACACACACGGGCTGATGAAAACAGGAAGCTTGGTGACAAACCCTCATTACTTTTCCTTGGGCTTTACACATGGAGGACAACTGATACGAAAAAAGGAGGTCAATAGCACGGACTACTGAGCTGAGCAATTACCATTGTGGTTAACAG